>JBBHAA010003010.1:0-266032 GCA_037953035.1 Aquarana catesbeiana
GGGTCCTCCTGGGTGTACTCTCTATGGTAGGGGGTCCTCCTGGGTGTACTCTATGGTAGGGGGTCCTCCTGGGTGTACTCTATGGTAGGGGGTCCTCCTGGGTGTACTCTCTATGGTAGGGGGTCCTCCTGGGTGTACTCTATGGTAGGGGGTCCTCCTGGGTGTACTCTATGGTAGGGGGTCCTCCTGGAGTGTACTCTATGGTAGGGGGTCCTCCTGGGTGTACTCTATGGTAGGGGGTCCTCCTGGGTGTACTCTATGGTAGGGGGTCCTCCTGGAGTGTACCTCTATGGTAGGGGGTCCTCCTGGGTGTACTCTCTATGGTAGGGGGTCCTCCTGGGTGTACTCTATGGTAGGGGGTCCTCCTGGGTGTACTCTATGGTAGGGGGTCCTCCTGGGTGTACTCTCTATGGTAGGGGGTCCTCCTGGGTGTACTCTCTATGGTAGGGGGTCCTCCTGGGTGTACTCTCTATGGTAGGGGGTCCTCCTGGGTGTACTCTCTATGGTAGGGGGTCCTCCTGAGTGTACTCTCTATGGTAGGGGGTCCTCCTGAGTGTACTCTCTATGGTAGGGGGTCCTCCTGAGTGTACTCTCTATGGTAGGGGGTCCTCCTGGGTGTACTCTCTATGGTAGGGGGTCCTCCTGGGTGTACTCTATGGTAGGGGGTCCTCCTGGGTGTACTCTATGGTAGGGGGTCCTCCTGGGTGTACCTCTATGGTAGGGGGTCCTCCTGAGTGTACTCTATGGTAGGGGGTCCTCCTGGGTGTACTCTCTATGGTAGGGGGGTCCTCCTGGGTGTACTCTCTATGGTAGGGGGTCCTCCTGGGTGTACTCTATGGTAGGGGGTCCTCCTGGGTGTACTCTATGGTAGGGGGTCCTCCTGGGTGTACTCTCTATGGTAGGGGGTCCTCCTGGGTGTACTCTATGGTAGGGGGTCCTCCTGGGTGTACTCTATGGTAGGGGGTCCTCCTGAGTGTACTCTATGGTAGGGGGTCCTCCTGGGTGTACTCTATGGTAGGGGGTCCTCCTGGGTGTACTCTATGGTAGGGGGTCCTCCTGAGTGTACTCTATGGTAGGGGGTCCTCCTGGGTGTACTCTCTATGGTAGGGGGTCCTCCTGAGTGTACTCTATGGTAGGGGGGTCCTCCTGGGTGTACTCTCTATGGTAGGGGGTCCTCCTGGGTGTACTCTATGGTAGGGGGTCCTCCTGGGTGTACTCTATGGTAGGGGGTCCTCCTGGGTGTACTCTCTATGGTAGGGGGTCCTCCTGAGTGTACTCTCTATGGTAGGGGGTCCTCCTGGGTGTACTCTCTATGGTAGGGGGTCCTCCTGGGTGTACTCTATGGTAGGGGGTCCTCCTGGGTGTACTCTATGGTAGGGGGTCCTCCTGGGTGTACTCTATGGTAGGGGGTCCTCCTGGGTGTACTCTATGGTAGGGGGTCCTCCTGGGTGACTCACCTGCCTGTAGGGACTCCTCCGGAGGGGCCCCGGTAGGTCTCTCGGCCCGGCCATGGTTCAGGAAGGACACACAGACAATCCACACCACCAAACGGGACCACAAATCCATCACTGGGCCCAGGAGCTGACACTTCAATACATCCCTGGGGGGGGAGGAGCCACACACCGACTAATGACAGACAACGAATAGGAGAGAACCCAAAACACTCCGGACGGTGCGGCCTCCGATCACTTCTGCGGCTTCTCTACACCGCCCTACGTCACAAGACTCCGCCCCCGAGACTGACACCACCGCCTACAACTCTCCCCGCCCCGCCTCTCACACTACCAACGTCACAAGACTCCGCCCCCGAGACTGACACTACCGCCTACAACTCTCCCCGCCCCGCCTCTCACACCGCTCTACGTCACAAGACTCCGCCCCCGAGACTGACACCACCGCCTATAACTCTCCCCGCCCCGCCTCTCACACCGCCCTACGTCACAAGACTCCGCCCCCGAGACTGACACCACCGCCTACAACTCTCCCCGCCCCGCCTCTCACACCGCCCGACGTCACAAGACTCCGCCCCCGAGACTGACCCACAGCACTCCCCGCCCCGCCTCTCACACTGCCAACGTCACAAGACTCCGCCCCCGAGACTGACCCACAGCACTCCCCGCCCCGCCTCTCACACTGCCAACGTCACAAGACTCCGCCCCCGAGACTTACACCACCGCCTATACCTTTCCTCTCCGCCTAACACGTCACCTCTCCTCTCCCAGCTCCGCCTCTCACATCACAAACTCCTCCCCTTATCGTCACATCTACTCTCCTCGCTCCACCCCCGACCCTGAAAGACTTCTGACACCTGTCTCCGCCCCGCCCACCTCTCTTCACTCCGCCTACATAGCTGCATATAGCCGTCTACCCCGCCCACATCTCAGCGTTCCTACAACAAGCACACTCCGCCCCCCGCCTCTCATCTTCAGCGGGTCCCCCCGCCCACTCCTCTCCGTCCCGCCCCTCCCCTCCCCTAGCTCAGATATTTCCGCCCGCATTTCTTACATCCCTCCTTTACTCCGCCCCTTTCTCTATTCCCCGCCCCGACCTCTGACGTCATGAAAAGTCCTTTTATTCTGCCGGAATATGACACACCCCCAAATATTATATTATGTTATATTATATTATATTGTATTATATTATATTATATTGTATTGTATTATATTATATTGTATTATATTATATTAAATTATATTATATTGTATTATATTGTATTGTATTATATTATATTATATTATATTATATTGTATTATATTGTATTATATTGTATTGTATTATATTATATTATATTATATTATATTGTATTGTATTATATTATATTATATTGTATTGTATTGTATTGTATTATATTATATATGACATTATATTCTCTATTACATTCCATGATATATACAGCAGAGGCCAGGGGAATACAATAGTGGGTGTTGTATATTTTATGTTACATGGTGTCTGCGCCGTGGATTTTCAAATGCAATAAAAAATACCACAATATATACTCCAATTTCTATATAAATGATAAAAGATGACATCACACCAAGTAAATAGACACCAAACATGTCACACTTTATAACCGCGCATGCTCGTGGAATGGTGACAAACAAGGTAAATGTTGCTCTTCATTGGGGCGCTATAAAAGCCGTCACAGGTCACCACATTAGATGTACACAGGAGGTCGCTTCTATTGGGTGACAGATGTCCCGCGATTCACTTTGTACGATATGTACCAACATGGCCTCCGCCACCTTCCTACAGCAGAGTGTACCAACATGGCCTCCGCCACCTTCCTACTGCAGGGTGTACCAACATGGCCTCCATCAACTACCTACTGCGGGGTGTACCAACATGGCCTCCATCAACTACCTACTGCGGGGTGTACCAACATGGCCTCCGCCACCTTCCTACTGCGGGGTGTACCAACATGGCCTCCATCAACTACCTACTGCGGGGTGTACCAACATGGCCTCCGCCACCTTCCTACTGCTGGATGTACCAACATGGCCTCCGCCACCTTCCTACTGCGGGGTGTACCAACATGGCCTCCGCCACCTTCCTACTGCGGGGTGTACCAACATGGCCTCCGCCACCTTCCTACAGCAGAGTGTACCAACATGGCCTCCGCCAACTACCTACTGCGGGATGTACCAACATGGCCTCCGCCACCTTCCTACTGCAGGGTGTACCAACATGGCCTCCATCAACTACCTACTGCGGGGTGTACCAACATGGCCTCCATCAACTACCTACTGCGGGGTGTACCAACATGGCCTCCGCCACCTTCCTACTGCGGGGTGTACCAACATGGCCTCCATCAACTACCTACTGCGGGGTGTACCAACATGGCCTCCGCCACCTTCCTACTGCGGGGTGTACCAACATGGCCTCCACCACCTTCCTACTGCAGGGTGTACCAACATGGCCTCCGCCACCTTCCTACTGCAGGGTGTACCAACATGGCCTCCGCCAACTACCTACTGCGGGATGTACCAACATGGCCTCCGCCACCTTCCTACTGCAGGGTGTACCAACATGGCCTCCATCAACTACCTACTGCGGGGTGTACCAACATGGCCTCCATCAACTACCTACTGCGGGGTGTACCAACATGGCCTCCGCCACCTTCCTACTGCGGGGTGTACCAACATGGCCTCCATCAACTACCTACTGCGGGGTGTACCAACATGGCCTCCGCCACCTTCCTACTGCTGGATGTACCAACATGGCCTCCGCCACCTTCCTACTGCGGGGTGTACCAACATGGCCTCCGCCACCTTCCTACTGCGGGGTGTACCAACATGGCCTCCGCCACCTTCCTACAGCAGAGTGTACCAACATGGCCTCCGCCAACTACCTACTGCGGGATGTACCAACATGGCCTCCGCCACCTTCCTACTGCAGGGTGTACCAACATGGCCTCCATCAACTACCTACTGCGGGGTGTACCAACATGGCCTCCATCAACTACCTACTGCGGGGTGTACCAACATGGCCTCCGCCACCTTCCTACTGCGGGGTGTACCAACATGGCCTCCATCAACTACCTACTGCGGGGTGTACCAACATGGCCTCCGCCACCTTCCTACTGCGGGGTGTACCAACATGGCCTCCACCACCTTCCTACTGCAGGGTGTACCAACATGGCCTCCGCCACCTTCCTACTGCAGGGTGTACCAACATGGCCTCCGCCAACTACCTACTGCGGGATGTACCAACATGGCCTCCGCCACCTTCCTACTGCAGGGTGTACCAACATGGCCTCCATCAACTACCTACTGCGGGGTGTACCAACATGGCCTCCATCAACTACCTACTGCGGGGTGTACCAACATGGCCTCCATCAACTACCTACTGCGGGGTGTACCAACATGGCCTCCATCAACTACCTACTGCGGGGTGTACCAACATGGCCTCCGCCACCTTCCTACTGCGGGGTGTACCAACATGGCCTCCATCAACTACCTACTGCGGGGTGTACCAACATGGCCTCCGCCACCTTCCTACTGCGGGGTGTACCAACATGGCCTCCACCACCTTCCTACTGCAGGGTGTACCAACATGGCCTCCGCCACCTTCCTACTGCAGGGTGTACCAACATGGCCTCCGCCAACTACCTACTGCGGGATGTACCAACATGGCCTCCGCCACCTTCCTACTGCAGGGTGTACCAACATGGCCTCCATCAACTACCTACTGCGGGGTGTACCAACATGGCCTCCATCAACTACCTACTGCGGGGTGTACCAACATGGCCTCCGCCACCTTCCTACTGCGGGGTGTACCAACATGGCCTCCATCAACTACCTACTGCGGGGTGTACCAACATGGCCTCCGCCACCTTCCTACTGCTGGATGTACCAACATGGCCTCCGCCACCTTCCTACTGCGGGGTGTACCAACATGGCCTCCGCCACCTTCCTACTGCGGGGTGTACCAACATGGCCTCCGCCACCTTCCTACAGCAGAGTGTACCAACATGGCCTCCGCCAACTACCTACTGCGGGATGTACCAACATGGCCTCCGCCACCTTCCTACTGCAGGGTGTACCAACATGGCCTCCATCAACTACCTACTGCGGGGTGTACCAACATGGCCTCCATCAACTACCTACTGCGGGGTGTACCAACATGGCCTCCGCCACCTTCCTACTGCGGGGTGTACCAACATGGCCTCCATCAACTACCTACTGCGGGGTGTACCAACATGGCCTCCGCCACCTTCCTACTGCGGGGTGTACCAACATGGCCTCCACCACCTTCCTACTGCAGGGTGTACCAACATGGCCTCCGCCACCTTCCTACTGCAGGGTGTACCAACATGGCCTCCGCCACCTTCCTACTGCTGGGTGTACCAACATGGCCTTCGCCACCTTCCTACTGCAGGGTGTACCAACATGGCCTCCGCCACCTTCCTACTGCGGGATGTACCAACATGGCCTCCGCCACCTTCCTACTGCGGGATGTACCAACATGGCCTCCGCCACCATCCTACTGCAGGGTGTACCAACATGGCCTCCGCCACCTTCCTACTGCAGGATGTACCAACATGGCCTCCGCCACCTTCCTACTGCGGGATGTACCAACATGGCCTCCGCCACCTTCCTACTGCGGGATGTACCAACATGGCCTCCGCCACCTTCCTACTGCAGGGTGTACCAACATGGCCTCCGCCACCTTCCTACTGCAGGGTGTACCAACATGGCCTCCGCCACCTTCCTACTGCAGGGTGTACCAACATGGCCTCCGCCACCTTCCTACTGCTGGGTGTACCAACATGGCCTTCGCCACCTTCCTACTGCAGGGTGTACCAACATGGTATCCGCCACCTTCCTACTGCTGGGTGTACCAACATGGCCTCCGCCACCTTCCTACTGCTGGGTGTACCAACATGGCCTCCGCCACCTTCCTACTGCTGGGTGTAGCAACATGGCCTCCGCCACCTTCCTACTGCAGGGTGTACCAACATGGCCTCCGCCACCTTCCTACTGCGGGATGTACCAACATGGCCTCCGCCACCTTCCTACTGCGGGATGTACCAACATGGCCTCCACCACCATCCTACTGCAGGGTGTACCAACATGGCCTCCGCCACCTTCCTACTGCAGGATGTACCAACATGGCCTCCGCCACCTTCCTACTGCGGGATGTACCAACATGGCCTCCACCACCTTCCTACTGCGGGATGTACCAACATGGCCTCCACCACCTTCCTACTGCAGAGTGTACCAACATGGTCTCCGCCACCTTCCTACTGCGGGATGTACCAACATGGCCTCCACCACCTTCCTACTGCAGAGTGTACCAACATGGTCTCCGCCACCTTCCTACTGCGGGATGTACCAACATGGCCTCCGCCACCATCCTACTCCCCCCTAATACTTACCTGAGCCCCTTTTCTTTCCAGCAATGTCCAGGAGTGTCTTATCTGCCTGCTACTCCCCTCCTGATTGGCTGAGATAGCAGCATGGTGCCATTGGATCCCGCTGCTGTCAATCAAAGTCAGTCAGCCAATGAGGAGAGAGAGGGGGCGGGGGCGGGCTGTGACTCGGCTCAGGTGCCCCCATAGAAAGCTGCTGGCTGTGGTGGCACTTGGCAGGAGGGAGGGACCAGGACCCGAGAAGAGGAGGATCGGGGCCACTCTGTGCAAATCTATTACAGAGACTGTCCAATCAGAGCTACGGGGTGACGCCCACCAAATCCAGCAATGTGCCGCTACCTGATTGGTCGGCTGATGTCACTCTGAGCTGCTGTGTGACAAGGAAGGGGTTAACACTGCTGGCCGAGATACCCCGGAGAGCCTCTGTGGGGGGCAGAATTCTGGCACAATGGAGCCACCTCCCGGGGGGAATTACACTGATTCCTAATACAACTTATCACCTCTTCTAATTATTCATCAGATGATGGAAGGACTCCCCCTTGTGGAGAACACACAGAAATGCACCTTTACCATGAGAACCACCACTTGTCATCTGCCTAAAGTACACTTAATTCATGGGGCACCACACAGATTTCTATAGGAAAATATCACTGCCAAATGTCCCTTGTTATCAGCAACCACTCCTCCCTACTGATTCCTCCACTGGTCTCCATTCTGTGTCCTCCACCCCTCCCTACCGATACCTCCACTGACCTCCAATCAGTGCCCTCCACCCCTCTCTACCAATCCCTCCACTGACCTCCAATCAGTGCCCTCCACCCCTCCCTACTGATCCCTCCACTGACCTCCAATCAGTGTCCTCACCCCTCCCTACCAATCCCTCCACTGACCTCCAATCAGTGCCCTCCACCCCTCTCTACCAATCCCTCCACTGACCTCCAATCAGTGTCCTCCACCCCTCCCTACCGATCCCTCCACTGACCTCCAATCAGCGCCCTCCACCCCTCCCTACCAATCCCTCCACTGACCTCCATTCAGCGTCCTCCACCCCTCCCTACCAATCCCTCCACTGACCTCCATTCAGTGCCCTCCACCCCTCCCTACCAATCCCTCCACTGGTCTCCATTCAGTGTCCTCCACCCCTCTCTACCAATCCCTCCACTGACCTCCAATCAGTGCCCTCCACCCCTCCCTACCGATCCCTCCACTGACCTCCAATCAGTGTCCTCCACCCCTCCCTATCGATCCCTCCACTGGTCTCCATTCAGTGTCCTCCACCCCTCTCTACCAATCCCTCCACTGACCTCCAATCAGTGTCCTCCATCCCTCTCTACCAATCCCTCCACTGACCTCCAATCAGTGTCCTCCACCCCTCCCTATTGATCCCTCCACTGACCTCCAATCAGTGTCCTCACCCCTCCCTATCGATCCCTCCACTGACCTCCAATCAGTGTCCTCACCCCTCCCTACCAATCCCTCCACTGGTCTCCATTCAGTGTCCTCCACCCCTCTCTACCAATCCCTCCACTGGCCTCCATTCAGTGTCCTCCACCCCTCTCTACCAATCCCTCCACTGACCTCCAATCAGTGCCCTCCACCCCTCCCTATCGATCCCTCCACTGGTCTCCATTCTGTGTCCTCCACCCCTCCCTACTGATCCCTCCACTGACCTCCAATCAGTGTCCTCACCCCTCCATTCCGATCCCTCCACTGACCTCCAATCAGTGTCCTCCACCCCTCCCTACTGATCCCTCCACTGACCTCCAATCAGTGTCCTCCACCCCTCCCTACCCATCCCTCCACTGACCTCCAATCAGTGTCCTCCACCCCTCCCTACCAATCCCTCCACTGACCTCCAATCAGTGTCCTCCACCCCTCCCTATCGATCCCTCTACTGACCTCCAATCAGTGTCCTCACCCCTCCCTATCGATCCCTCCACTGACCTCCAATCAGTGTCCTCATCCCTCCCTACCAATCCCTCCACTGGTCTCCATTCAGTGTCCTCCACCCCTCTCTACCAATCCCTCCACTGGTCTCCATTCAGTGTCCTCCACCCCTCTCTACCAATCCCTCCACTGGTCTCCATTCAGTGTCCTCCACCCCTCTCTACCAATCCCTCCACTGACCTCCATTCAGTGTCCTCCACCCCTCTCTACCAATCCCTCCACTGACCTCCATTCAGTGTCCACCACCCCTCTCTACCAATCCCTCCACTGGCCTCCATTCAGTGTCCTCCACCCCTCTCTACCAATCCCTCCACTGGCCTCCATTCAGTGTCCTCCACCCCTCTCTACCAATCCCTCCACTGGCCTCCATTCAGTGTCCTCCACCCCTCTCTACCAATCCCTCCACTGGCCTCCATTCAGTGTCCTCCACCCCTCTCTACCAATCCCTCCGCTAACCTCCAATCAGTGTCCTCACCCCTCCCTACCGATCCCTCCACTGGCCTCCATTCAGTGTCCTCCACACCTCTCTGCCAATCCCTCCACTGGTCTCCATTCAGTGTCCTCCACCCCTCTCTACCAATCCCTCCACTGGTCTCCATTCAGTGTCCTCCACCCCTCTCTGCCAATCCCTCCACTGACCTTAAATCAATGTCCTCACCCCTCCCTACCGATCCCTCCACTGACCTCCAATCAGTGTCTTCCACCCCTCTCTACCAATCTCTCCACTGGTCTCCATTCAGCGTCCTCCACCCCTCTCTACCAATCCCTCCACTGACCTCCATTCAGCGTCCTCCACCCCTCTCTACCGATCCCTCCACTGACCTCCAATCAGTGTCCTCCACCCCTCTCTACCAATCTCTCCACTGGTCTCCATTCAGTGTCCTCCACCCCTCTCTACCGATCCCTCCACTGACCTCCAATCAGTGTCCTCCACCCCTCTCTACCAATCTCTCCACTGGTCTCCATTCAGCGTCCTCCACCCCTCTCTACCAATCCCTCCACTGACCTCCATTCAGTGTCCTCCACCCCTCTCTACCAATCCCTCCACTAAACTCCATCCAGTGTCCTCCATCCCTCTCTGCCAGTCCCTCCACTGGCCTCCATTCTGTGTCCTCCACCATGATCTCCCAACTATAAATGACAGAGTTTACTGACCCCTCACCCCAGGACACCACAAGATCTCCCAACCATGAATGACACAGTTCACTGGCCCCCCATCCCAGGGCACTATAAGATCTCCCAACCATTAATGATACAGTTCACTGACCCCCCATCCCAGAGCACCACAAGATCTCCCAACCATGAATGACATAGTTCACTGACCCCCATCCCAGGACACCAGAAGATCTCCCATCCATGAATGACAGTTCGCTGACTCCCCCCCCATCCCAGGACACCACAAGATCTCCCAACCATGAATGACATAGTTCACTGACCCCCATCCCAGGACACCACAAGATCTCCCATCCATGAATGACAGTTCACTGACTCCCCCCCATCCCAGGACACCACAAGATCTCTCAACCATGAATGACACAGTTCACCGACCCCTCCCCCATCCCAGGACACCACAAGATCTCCCATCCATGAATGACAGTTCACTGACCCCCCATCCCAGGACACCACAAGATCTCTCAACCATGAATGACACAGTTCACTGACCCCCCCCCATCCCAGGACATCACAAGATCTCCCAACAATGAATGACACAGTGTCACGTACCTGGTAGATGAACCTGATGTGCAGAAGAAGGCCTCTCTTGCACCCCTGACTCAAGGCCCCTGATAGAGAAGACAGGTGGCATGGGAGTGCAGCATGGCACAAGTGCCTGGTAGGCTCGCTAGCAGCAGAGCAGGACGGAAACTCCCGCTGGAACCGTGGAAGTTCACCAGCACGGTGGGAAGGCCAGGAACAGCAGGCAGGCTGAAATCTGGAACAGGTCGACACTTGATATCACAGCCCAGGAAATGGGCACAGCAGCTAGCGGAGTAAGGGTTCCGAGGGAATAGGAACACAGGCAGATGCAGGCAGGCCGAGTCATACACAAGAAGACAAGTCAGGAACAGATTTGGAGGCTGGAGCAAGGTTGAAGTACAGGCTGGGTCGAAAGCAGGCGGGCAGGCAGGTGCAGAGTCAGAGACAAGCCGGGTCGGTGCAGGCGGATGGCAGGAGTAGTCAGGAATGAGCCGAGTCAAACAACTGGAACAGGTACAGAGTAACAGATAGGCTGGAATCACGGGGAACGCTGAAGATCAATCAACATTGATCCTGGGCATTTGTCTTGTCTAAGTAGACCATTTGGTGCCAAGAACCATCACAACATGCACCCGCAAGTTCTGTTTCTTCATTGGAATGTGGAGAGCATACATCTTTCTCCATCTTGGTTGCTGACATTGCCCCCCCAATGGGCAGCCTAAGGATGCCCATTCGGGCCAATTTCCCAGGGTGGGATCTCTTAAATGCTTGGATAAGCCTTTTGGCGTGAATATTGCCTTTGGGTTCCCATGAATTTTCCTCTGGCCCATACCCTTTCCATTTGATCAAGTATTGAACTTGATTACTCCTCTTCCTGCAGTCCAGAATCACTTCGACTTCAAATTCTTCTGCCCCATCAACTAATACTGGTTTGGGTGGGCCCGTATTCCACCCGGGAAAGGAATCAGGGATTGCAGGTTTTAGCAAGGTTACATGTAATACGGGATGTATCCTAAAAGAGCCCGGCAGCTCTAGTTCGTAGGCCACATTGTTGATCTTTCTCTTCCCCAGAAAGGGCCCCACAAACTTAGGGCCCAATTTCTTTGAAGGACATGCTCATTTCAGATTTGCTGTGCAAAGCCATACCTGGTGGCCAGGTTCCAGAATTAACTCTCCTCGTCTCCTTCTATCAAAGACCTTCTTGTTGTACTCCTGTGTTTTAACCATCGTTTCCTGCAATAACTTGTTGGTGTTAAAGAAGTTCATTGTTTCAAGAACAGCCGGTACTGAACATGCCGGAATAGTACTGGACAGGAACGATGGGTGAAAGCCGTAATTAGTGAAGAATGGGGATTGCTTTGTGGCAGAGTGAGTAGATTTATTATAGGCAAACTCCGCTAAAGGGAGTAGTGAAGTCCAGTCATCTTGAGAGAATGAAGAGAAGCAACATAAGTATTGTTCAAGAGTCTGATTGGTTCTCTCCGTCTGCCCATTTGTTTGTGGGTCATATTCTGAAGAGAAGGATAGTTCAATCCTTAGGTTTTCACATAACGCTTTCCAGAACTTAGACGTGAACTGTACCCCTCGATCTGACACAATGTTTGCTGGAATTCTGTGGAGCCTTATAATTTCCTTAACAAAACTTTGTGCTGTGTCAAGGGCAGATGGTGTAGTCTTCATTGGTAAAAAATGTGCTACTTTGGACAACCGGTCCACCACCACAAAGATGGAAGCCTTCTGATGGAGGAAGTTCCACAATGAAATCTATCGAGATATTCTTCCAGGGTCTATCCTGGACACATAGTGGTTTCAGCAGACCCCATGCCTTGGTTTTGCTATTCTTGTTCTGAATGCATGTGATTCAGGATTCCACATACTTTTCACAATCTCTTTCAGCTTGAGGCCACCAGAACGAATGTTGAACCAGTTCAGAGGTTTTGCTAGTACCAAAATGTCCGGCTAACATGTGATCATGGCACAACCCCAAAATGGAGACTCATACGTAGGTCTACTGGCACAAAAATCTTGTCCTTGTACCAAAAACAGACCATCCTTTGCCTGCAGGGAAGTGGCAGAACTACCAAGTGTTGAACTACCAGGGTCGCAGCAGTCGCACTTGTGACCGGGCCCTGGCATTCCGCCACTGTGGGGGGGGGGGGGGGGCAGCGGGGTTGCTAGTCCCATGGCTCTGAGCAGAGAGCATCTCTCTCATCTCCCTCATACAGCTGACAGTTCTCCCTGCTCCCCCCGCCCTCTCTCTCACGGGATGACACAGCCGATCTTCTCCTTCTCCCCCCCCTCCCTCTCTCGCACGGGATGACACACGGGATACAGGATGACTGCTCTGAGGGAAGTCAAGTGTGAAGATAACAAGCTCACACCTCCCCCGGAACACATAAGGGAGAGCGGTGGGGGGAGAAGGAGCAGATCGGCTGTGTCATCCCATGTGAGAGAGGGAGGGGAGAAGGAGGAGATCGGCTGTGTCATCCCATGTGAGAGAGGGGGGGGAGAAGGAGGAGATCGGCTGTGTCATCCCATGTGAGAGAGGGGGGGGAGAAGGAGGAGATCGGCTGTGTCATCCCATGTGAGAGAGGGGGGGAGAAGGAGGAGATCGGCTGTGTCATCCCATGTGAGAGAGGGGGGGAGAAGGAGGAGATCGGCTGTGTCATCCCATGTGAGAGAGGGGGGGAGAAGGAGGAGATCGGCTGTGTCATCCAATGTGAGAGGGGGGGGGGGGAAGGAGGAGATCGGCTGTGTCATCCCATGTGAGAGAGGGGGGGGAGAAGGAGGAGATCGGCTGTGTCATCCCATGTGAGAGAGGGAGGGGGGGAGAAGGGGGAGATCGGCTGTGTCATCCAATGTGAGAGAGGGAGGGGGGGAGAAGGGGGAGATCGGCTGTGTCATCCCATGTGAGAGAGGGAGGGGGGGAGAAGGAGGAGATCGGCTGTGTCATCCCATGTGAGAGAGGGAGGGGGGGAGAAGGGGGAGATCGGCTGTGTCATCCCATGTGAGAGAGGGAGGGGGGGAGAAGGAGGAGATCGGCTGTGTCATCCCATGTGAGAGAGGGGGGGAGAAGGAGGAGATCGGCTGTGTTATCCCATGTGAGAGAGGGGGGGGAGAAGGAGCAGATCGGCTGTGTCATCCCATGTGAGAGAGGGAGGGGGGGAGAAGGAGGAGATCGGCTGTGTCATCCCATGTGAAAGAGGGAGGGGGGGGGGAGGAGGAGATCGGCTGTGTCATCCCATGTGAGAGAGGGAGGGGGGGGAGAAGGAGGAGATCGGCTGTGTCATCCCATGTGAGAGAGGGAGGGGGGGGAGAAGGAGGAGATCGGCTGTGTCATCCCATGTGAGAGAGGGGGGGGAGAAGGAGGAGATCGGCTGTGTTATCCCATGTGAGAGAGGGGGGGAGAAGGAGCAGATCGGCTGTGTCATCCCATGTGAGAGAGGGAGGGGGGGAGAAGGAGGAGATCGGCTGTGTCATCCCATGTGAAAGAGGGAGGGGGGGGAAGGAGGAGATCGGCTGTGTCATCCCATGTGAGAGAGGGGGGGGAGAAGGAGGAGATCGGCTGTGTCATCCCATGTGAGAGAGGGGGGGAGAAGGAGCAGATCGGCTGTGTCATCCCATGTGAGAGAGGGAGGGGGGGAGAAGGAGGAGATCGGCTGTGTCATCCCATGTGAGAGAGGGGGGGAGAAGGAGGAGATCGGCTGTGTTATCCCATGTGAGAGAGGGGGGGGAGAAGGAGCAGATCGGCTGTGTCATCCCATGTGAGAGAGGGAGGGGGGGAGAAGGAGGAGATCGGCTGTGTCATCCCATGTGAAAGAGGGAGGGGGGGGAAGGAGGAGATCGGCTGTGTCATCCCATGTGAGAGAGGGAGGGGGGGGAGAAGGAGGAGATCGGCTGTGTCATCCCATGTGAGAGAGGGGGGGGAGAAGGAGGAGATCGGCTGTGTTATCCCATGTGAGAGAGGGGGGGGAGAAGGAGCAGATCGGCTGTGTCATCCCATGTGAGAGAGGGAGGGGGGGAGAAGGAGGAGATCGGCTGTGTCATCCCATGTGAGAGAGGGGGGGAGAAGGAGGAGATCGGCTGTGTTATCCCATGTGAGAGAGGGGGGGGGGAGAAGGAGGAGATCGGCTGTGTCATCCCATGTGAGAGAGGGGGGGGGAGAAGGAGGAGATCGGCTGTGTCATCCCATGTGAGAGAGGGAGGGGGGGAGAAGGAGGAGATCGGCTGTGTCATCCCATGTGAGAGAGGGGGGGGAGAAGGAGGAGATCGGCTGTGTTATCCCATGTGAGAGAGGGAGGGGGGGGAAGGAGGAGATCGGCTGTGTCATCCCATGTGAGAGGGGGGGGGGAGAAGGAGGAGATCGGCTGTGTCATCCCATGTGAGAGAGGGAGGGGGGGAGAAGGAGGAGATCGGCTGTGTCATCCCATGTGAGAGAGGGAGGGGGGGGAAGGAGGAGATCGGCTGTGTCATCCCATGTGAGAGAGGGGGGGGGAGAAGGAGGAGATCGGCTGTGTCATCCCATGTGAGAGAGGGAGGGGGGGAGAAGGAGGAGATCGGCTGTGTCATCCCATGTGAGAGAGGGGGGGGAGAAGGAGCAGATCGGCTGTGTCATCCCATGTGAGAGAGGGAGGGGGGGAGAAGGAGGAGATCGGCTGTGTCATCCCATGTGAGAGAGGGGGGGAGAAGGAGGAGATCGGCTGTGTTATCCCATGTGAGAGAGGGGGGGGGAGAAGGAGGAGATCGGCTGTGTCATCCCATGTGAGAGAGGGGGGGGGAGAAGGAGGAGATCGGCTGTGTCATCCCATGTGAGAGAGGGAGGGGGGGAGAAGGAGGAGATCGGCTGTGTCATCCCATGTGAGAGAGGGGGGGGAGAAGGAGGAGATCGGCTGTGTTATCCCATGTGAGAGAGGGAGGGGGGGGAAGGAGGAGATCGGCTGTGTCATCCCATGTGAGAGGGGGGGGGGAGAAGGAGGAGATCGGCTGTGTCATCCCATGTGAGAGAGGGAGGGGGGGAGAAGGAGGAGATCGGCTGTGTCATCCCATGTGAGAGAGGGAGGGGGGGGAAGGAGGAGATCGGCTGTGTCATCCCATGTGAGAGAGGGGGGGGAGAAGGAGGAGATCGGCTGTGTCATCCCATGTGAGAGAGGGAGGGGGGGAGAAGGAGGAGATCGGCTGTGTCATCCCATGTGAGAGAGGGAGGGGGGGAGAAGGAGGAGATCGGCTGTGTCATCCCATGTGAAAGAGGGAGGGGGGGGGAGGAGGAGATCGGCTGTGTCATCCCATGTGAGAGAGGGAGGGGGGGGAAGGAGGAGATCGGCTGTGTCATCCCATGTGAGAGAGGGAGGGGGGGAGAACTGTCAGCTCTGAGCTGTATGAGAGACACGCTCCCTGCTCAGAGCTGTGCTGAGGAGGCATGCAGCATTGATGGGCACTGATAGGTGGCATTGTTGGGCACTGATAGGTGGCATTGATGTGTACTGATAGTCGGCACTGATGGACGTTGATAGGCGGCATTGATGGGCACTGATAGGTAGTATTGATGGGTAATGATAGATGCCAATGATAGGCAGCATTGATGAGCACTGGTAGGTAGCATTGATGGGCACTGATAAGCGGAATTGATGGGCACTGATAGGCAGCATTGATGGGCACTGATAGGTAGCATTGATGGGCACTGATAGGTGGCACTGATGGGCACTGATAGGCAGCATTGATGGGCACTGATAGGCAGCATTGATGGGCACTGATAGGCGGCATTGATGGGCACTGATAGGTAGCATTGATGGGCACTAATGGGTGGCACTTATGGGCACTGATAGGCGGCATTGATGGGCACTGATAGGTGGCATTGATGGGCACTGATAGGCAGCATTGATGGGCACTGATAGGCGGCATTAATGGGCACTGATAGGCGGCACTGATGGGCACTGATAGGTAGCATTGATGGGCACTGATAGGTAGCATTGATAGACACTGATAGGCGGCATTGATGGGCACTGATAGGTGGCACTGATGGGCACTGATAGGTGGTATTAATGGGCACTGATAGGCGGCACTGATGGGCACTGATAGGTAGCATTGATGGGCACTGATAGGTAGCATTGATGGGCACTGATAAGCGGAATTTATGGGCATTGATAGGTAGCATTGATGAGCACTGATAGGTAGCATTGATGGGCACTGATAGGTAGCATTGATGGACACTGATAGGTGGCATTGATGGGCACTGATAGGCGGCATTGATGGGCACTGATAGGCAGCACTGATTATCAGTGTAATCAATTTGCTGACATTCTTGGCAGGTAACGGCCATCCTTTCCTCACACAGACACAGCGTTGGAAGAAAGGACTGCCGATACCCAGCAAGTCTGTTTACATGTGATCAGCTAATCACATGGTAAAGGGCCGCCATGATTGCGCTGGATGCACGTCCCATGGGGCATACGGAAGGCAGAGTTCCTGGGAGGATATCCTTGGACATCCTCCCAAAATTGGAAGCCCGGGGGTTGGATGGAAGGGGGGGGGTTGTCAGGGGGCCCATCATGGTTTCATCAGGGCCCTGAAGGTTCTAGTTACGCCCCTGCTGAAGGGTTGTTTCTGGAGGTGAGGGAATACCCACAGAGGCTTGTTTAATTCATGCCAGCAAGTCTTCCTGTAACAAAAGAAAGTTTCCCGAGGACAAGATAGTATCAGGTGGTGAAGACTCTTCAGATTCACTAAACATGAGGGAGAGCACATCGGGTTTCGTGTTCTTGGACCCAGGCCTGTAAGTTTTATGGATTGAAAATCTAGAAAAGAATAGCGCCCATCTGGCCTGACGTGGTTTCAGTCTTTGTGCTGCTCTCAAGTATTCTAGGTTTTTATGATCCATATAAATCAGGATTGGATGTGCTGCTCCTTCCAAGAGATATCTCCACTCTTCTGATGTAGCCTCGATGGCTGGAAGTTCTTGGTCCCCAACAACGGAGTCTTCCAAGAGATATCTCCACTCTTTTGGTGCAGCCTTGATGGCTGGAAGTTCTCGGTCCCCAACAACGGAGTCTTCCAAGAGATATCTCCACTCTTCTGGTGCAGCCTTGATGGCTGGAAGTTCTCGGTCCCCAACAACGGAGTCTTCCAAGAGATATCTCCACTCTTTTGGTGCAGCCTTGATGGCTGGAAGTTCTCGGTCCCCAACAACTGAGTCTTCCAAGAGTGCAGCCTTGATGGCTGGAAGTTCTCGGTCCCCAACAACGGAGTCTTCCAAGAGATATCTCCACTCTTTTGGTGCAGCCTTGATGGCTGGAAGTTCTCGGTCCCCAACAACTGAGTCTTCCAAGAGTGCAGCCTTGATGGCTGGAAGTTCTCGGTCCCCAACAACGGAGTCTTCCAAGAGATATCTCCACTCTTCTGGTGCAGCCTCGATGGCTAGAAGTTCTCGGTCCCCAACAACGGAGTCTTCCAAGAGATATCTCCACTCTTTTGGTGCAGCCTTGATGGCTGGAAGTTCTCGGTCCCCAACAACGGAGTCTTCCAAGAGATATCTCCATTCTTCTGGTGCAGCCTTGATGGCTGGAAGTTCTCGGTCCCCAACAACTGAGTCTTCCAAGAGTGCAGCCTTGATGGCTGGAAGTTCTCGGTCCCCAACAACGGAGTCTTCCAAGAGATATCTCCACTCTTCTGGTGCAGCCTCGATGGCTGGAAGTTCTCGGTCCCCAACAACGGAGTCTTCCAAGAGATATCTCCATTCTTCTGGTGCAGCCTTGATGGCTGGAAGTTCTCGGTCCCCAACAACTGAGTCTTCCAAGAGTGCAGCCTTTATGGCTGGAAGTTCTCGGTCCCCAACAACGGAGTCTTCCAAGAGATATCTCCACTCTTCTGGTGCAGCCTCGATGGCTGGAAGTTCTCGGTCCCCAACAACGGAGTCTTCCAAGAGATATCTTTACTCTTTTGGTGCAGCCTTGATGGCTGGAAGTTCTCAGTCCCCAACAACGGAGTCTTCCAAGAGATATCTCCACTCTTTTGGTGCAGCCTTGATGGCTGGAAGTTCTCGGTCCCCAACAACGGAGTCTTCCAAGACATATCTCCACTCTTCTGGTGCAGCCTCGATGGCTGGAAGTTCTCGGTCCCCAACATCAGAGCTTCTTTCTGCAGCTGATAAATTACGTGAGAAGAACAAGACTGGGTGTAACAGAGCCTTGGACCCCTGTCTTTGGGACAGCACTGCCCCAACTGCTGTTTCTGATGTGTCTACTTCCAAGACTTATGACAGAGAATGATCCTTCTTTTCTACAAAGAAAATCCCTGCCCCCGCCAGCAAGTTCCAGTTCAGTTATGCCCCGTACACACGATCGGACATTCCGACAACAAAATCCATCGATTTTTTTCCGAAGGATGTTGGCTCAAACTTGTCTTGCGTACACACGGTCACACAAATCTTGTCGGAAATTCAGATGGTCAAGAACGTGGTGACGTACAACATGTATGACGAGCCGAGAAAAATATAGTTCAATAGCCAGTGCGGCTCTTCTGCTTGAATCGGTCTAATGACTGTGCCGGTATCTGGAGTCATATTCGGTGATCGGTCTAATGACTGTGCCGGTATCTGGAGCCATATTCAGTGATCGGTCTGATGACTGTGCCGGTATCTGGAGTCATATTCAGTGATCAGTCTGATGACTGTGCCGGTATCTGGAGCCATATTCAGTGATCGGTCTGATGACTGTGCCGGTATCTGGAGTCATATTCAGTGATCAGTCTGATGACTGTGCCGGTATCTGGAGCCATATTCAGTGATCGGTCTGATGACTGTGCCGGTATCTGGAGTCATATTCAGTGATCAGTCTGATGACTGTGCCGGTATCTGGAGCCATATTCAGTGATCGGTCTGATGACTGTGCCGGTATCTGGAGTCATATTCGGTGATCAGTCTGATGATTGTGTCGGTATCTGGAGTCATATTCAGTGATCGGTCTGATGACTGTGCCGGTATCTGAAGCCATATTCGGTGATCGGTCTGATGACTGTGCCGGTATCTGGAGCCATATTCAGTGATCGGTCTGATGACTGTGCCGGTATCTGGAGCCATATTCAGTGATCGGTCTGATGACTGTGCCGGTATCTGGAGTCATATTCAGTGATCGGTCTGATGACTGTGCCGGTATCTGGAGTCATATTCAGTGATCGGTCTGATGACTGTGCCGGTATCTGGAGTCATATTCGGTGATCGGTCTGATGACTGTGCCGGTATCTGGAGTCATATTCGGTGATCGGTCTGATGACTGTGCCGGTATCTGGAGTCATATTCAGTGATCAGTCTGATGACTGTGCCGGTATCTGGAGACATATTCAGTGATCGGTCTGATGACTGTGCCGGTATCTGGAGACATATTCAGTGATCGGTCTGTTGACTGTGCCGGTATCTGGAGTCATATTCAGTGATCGGTCTGATGACTGTGCCGGTATCTGGAGCCATATTCGGTGATCGGTCTGATGACTGTGCCGGTATCGGGAGCCATATTCGGTGATCGGTCTGATGACTGTGCCGGTATCTGGAGCCATATTCAGTGATCAGTCTGATGACTGTGCCGGTATCTGGAGTCATATTCAGTGATCAGTCTGATGACTGTGCCGGTATCTGGAGCCATATTCAGTGATCGGTCTGATGACTGTGCCGGTATCTGGAGCCATATTTAGTGATCGGTCTGATGACTGTGCCGGTATCTGGAGCCATATTTAGTGATCGGTCTGATGACTGTGCCGGTATCTGGAGTCATATTCAGTGATCGGTCTGATGACTGTGCCGGTATCTGGAGTCATATTCAGTGATCGGTCTGATGACTGTGCCGGTATCTGGAGCCATATTCAGTGATCAGTCTGATGACTGTGCCGGTATCTGGAGCCATATTCAGTGATCGGTCTGATGACTGTGCCGGTATCTGGAGCCATATTCAGTGATCAGTCTGATGACTGTGCCGGTATCTGGAGTCATATTCGGTGATCGGTCTGATGACTGTGCCGGTATCTGGAGCCATATTCAGTGATCGGTCTGATGACTGTGCCGGTATCTGGAGTCATATTCAGTGATCGGTCTGATGACTGTGCTGGTATCTGGAGCCATATTCAGTGATCGGTCTGATGAATGTGCCGGTATCTGGAGCCATATTCAGTGATCAGTCTGATGACTGTGCCGGTATCTGGAGTCATATTCAGTGATCGGTCTGATGACTGTGCCGGTATCTGGAGCCATATTCAGTGATCGGTCTGATGACTGTGCCGGTATCTGGAGTCATATTCAGTGATCGGTCTGATGACTGTGCCGGTATCTGGAGTCATATTCAGTGATCGGTCTGATGACTGTGCTGGTATCTGGAGCCATATTCAGTGATCGGTCTGATGAATGTGCCGGTATCTGGAGTCATATTCAGTGATCGGTCTGATGACTGTGCCGGTATCTGGAGCCATATTCAGTGATCGGTCTGATGACTGTGCCGGTATCTGGAGCCATATTCAGTGATCAGTCTGATGACTGTGCCGGTATCGGGAGTCATATTCAGTGATCGGTCTGATGACTGTGCCGGTATCGGGAGTCATATTCAGTGATCAGTCTGATGACTGTGCCGGTATCTGGAGCCATATTCGGTGATCGGTCTGATGACTGTGCCGGTATCTGGAGTCATATTCAGTGATCGGTCTGATGACTGTGCCGGTATCTGGAGCCATATTCAGTGATCGGTCTGTTGACTGTGCCGGTATCTGGAGCCATATTCGGTGATCAGTCTGATGACTGTGCCGGTATCTGGAGCCATATTCAGTGATCAGTCTGATGACTGTGCCGGTATCTGGAGTCATATTCAGTGATTGGTCTGATGACTGTGCCGGTATCTGGAGCCATATTTGGTGATCGGTCTGATGACTGTGCTGGTATCTGGAGCCATATTCAGTGATCGGTCTGATGACTGTGCCGGTATCTGGAGTCATATTCAGTGATCGGTCTGATGACTGTGCCGGTATCTGGAGTCATATTCAGTGATTGGTCTGATGACTGTGCCGGTATCTGGAGCCATATTCAGTGATCAGTCTGATGACTGTGCCGGTATCTGGAGTCATATTCAGTGATTGGTCTGATGACTGTGCCGGTATCTGGAGCCATATTCAGTGATCGGTCTGATGACTGTGCCGGTATCTGGAGTCATATTCAGTGATCGGTCTGATGACTGTGCCGGTATCTGGAGTCATATTCGGTGATCGGTCTGATGACTGTGCCGGTATCTGGAGCCATATTCAGTGATCAGTCTGATGACTGTGCCGGTATCTGGAGCCATATTCAGTGATCAGTCTGATGAATGTGCCGGTATCTGGAGCCATATTCAGTGATCAGTCTGATGACTGTGCCGGTATCTGGAGTCATATTCAGTGATCGGTCTGATGACTGTGCCGGTATCTGGAGTCATATTCAGTGATCGGTCTGATGACTGTGCCAGTATCTGGAGTCATATTCAGTGATCAGTCTGATGACTGTGCCGGTATCTGGAGCCATATTCAGTGATCGGTCTGATGACTGTGCTGGTATCTGGAGCCATATTCGGTGATCGGTCTGATGACTGTGCCGGTATCTGGAGCCATATTCAGTGATCGGTCTGATGACTGTGCCGGTATCTGGAGCCATATTCAGTGATCGGTCTGATGACTGTGCCGGTATCTGGAGCCATATTCAGTGATCGGTCTGATGACTGTGCCGGTATCTGGAGCCATATTCAGTGATCGGTCTGATGACTGTGCCGGTATCTGGAGTCATATTCAGTGATCGGTCTGATGACTGTGCCGGTATCTGGAGCCATATTCAGTGATCGGTCTGATGACTGTGCCGGTATCTGGAGTCATATTCAGTGATCAGTCTGATGACTGTGCCGGTATCTGGAGTCATATTCAGTGATCAGTCTGATGACTGTGCCGGTATCTGGAGTCATATTCAGTGATCAGTCTGATGACTGTGCCGGTATCTGGAGTCATATTCAGTGATCGGTATCTGGAGTCATATTCAGTGATCGGTCTGATGACTGTGCCGGTATCTGGAGTCATATTCAGTGATCGGTCTGATGACTGTGCCGGTATCTGGAGTCATATTCAGTGATCAGTCTGATGACTGTGCCGGTATCTGGAGCCATATTCAGTGATCGGTCTGATGACTGTGCCGGTATCTGGAGTCATATTCAGTGATCGGTCTGATGACTGTGCCGGTATCTGGAGTCATATTCAGTGATCAGTCTGATGACTGTGCCGGTATCTGGAGTCATATTCAGTGATCAGTCTGATGAATGTGCCGGTATCTGGAGCCATATTCAGTGATCAGTCTGATGACTGTGCCGGTATCTGGAGCCATATTCAGTGATCGGTCTGATGACTGTGCCGGTATCTGGAGTCATATTCAGTGATCGGTCTGATGACTGTGCCGGTATCTGGAGTCATATTCAGTGATCGGTCTGATGACTGTGCCGGTATCTGGAGCCATATTCAGTGATCGGTCTGATGACTGTGCCGGTATCTGGAGTCATATTCAGTGATCGGTCTGATGAATGTGCCGGTATCTGGAGCCATATTCAGTGATCAGTCTGATGACTGTGCCGGTATCTGGAGCCATATTCAGTGATCGGTCTGATGACTGTGCCGGTATCTGGAGCCATATTCGGTGATTGGTCTGATGACTGTGCCGGTATCTGGAGCCATATTCAGTGATCGGTCTGATGACTGTGCCGGTATCTGGAGCCATATTCAGTGATCGGTCTGATGACTGTGCCGGTATCTGGAGCCATATTCAGTGATCGGTCTGATGACTGTGCTGGTAGGGATGAGCCAAACACCCCCCAGTTCGGGGCAGAACATGTGAACAGACCAAAAATTGGTGCAAACCCCATTGAAGTCTATGGGACTCGAACGTTGGAAATCAAAAGTGCTCGTTTTAAAGGCTAATATGCAAGTTATTGTCCTAAAAAGGGTTTGGGGACCCGGGTCCTACCCCAGAGGACATGGATCAATGCAAAAAAAAGTATAAAAAACGGCCGTTTTTTCGGGAGCAGTGATTTTAATGATGCTTAAAGTAAAAAAAAAAAGTGAAATATTCCTTTAAATATCGTACCTGGGGGGTGTCTATAGTATGCCTGTAAAGTGACGCGTGTTTCCCATGTTTAGAACAGTCCCTGCACCAAATGTCATTTCAAAGGAAAAAAATCTCATTTAAAACTGCTTGCGGGTTTAATGTCATGTCGGGTCCTGGCAATATGAATGAAAATCAGTGAGACAAACGGCATGGGTACCCCCCAGTCCATTACCGGGCCCTTTGGGTCTTGTATGGATATTAAGGGGAACCCCGCACCCAAATTAAAATAAGGAAAGGTGTGGGGCCACCAGGCCCTATATACTCTGAACAGCAGTATACAGGCGGTGCAAACAAGACAGGGACTGTAGGTTTGTTGTTAAGTAGAATCTCTTTGTAATTTTGAACGGGTACATTTTTAACGTGTTTAGCTCCAGCCAAAATATCTATTTTAATCTTTTTGGAAAACATAGGGAAGGGTTATCACCCCTGTTACATTTGTTTTGCTGTCTGTGCTCCTCTTCAGAAGATTTCACCTCACTTTCTGTCCCAATGACAAATGTTTTTTGAAAATTTGGGGTTTTTAGTGAAACAAGGATTGGAAAGCATCAGTGGAAAGGAGAAATGTTTTTCCCATATTAACTCTTACAGGAGAGAATTTCCCTTCCTAGGGGTAGATTTCATCTCACTTCCTGTTGTCTCCTTCCGCTTGCAAGTAGGAGTCGTTTGTAAGTTGGATGTTTGAAAATAGGGGACCGCCTGTATTGATTACGAGTTGGCCTCCCATCATTGCATATCCCAGCATGGGATCCTTTGAAGTGAGTATGTGTAAAACAATGAGGTTTGGATCCCATTGTTTGTATACATGAGCCTAGGCACCGAATTGTCTGGTCTATCAGACATTTCTGTGAAGATAATATGTTCCGCCCTACATAGAAAGCTAAATTAAATATATTCATAATTAAAATATTTTACAGCTATTATTGTAGATTTCACATAAACTCATAAGGCAACAAGTCTGTTGGCAACAGCACTTGAAAGACCCACATCAAAGAAAAAGGCGGACTTCTTGCTCCTCATCTGGGATCTTCAACCCCACTATACCTCCAGTCCTCTCGAAAACCTGCATTGAGAGGAATGAAGGTCTAGCAATAGGTGTCCCAAGTACTTGGCAGCCGATCTGCTAGCAGTACACCACCATCTGATTTTAGCAGGAAAATTACCCTACCCCAGTTACTAAACCGTAAAAAGAAATTTGGTCCCAGTCATCTACATGCTCACATTCTGAATACTAGCTTGAATGCCAGCTTGGCCAAATTGTTAGCACTGCAACAACTGCCTTTTCAGCTGGTAGACTCTGCCCCCTTTTGTGAATTTGTGGAATGTGCTGTACCTCAGTTGCAGGTTCCAAAACGCCCTTTCTTTTCATGGAAGGCCATTCCAGCTCTCTACCGTCATGTGGAAGTCAATGTTTTTGTCTTGGACAGGGCGGTCAGCAGTAAGGTGTATATTACCGCAGACTCATGCTCTAGCAGGCAGGGGCATGGATGTTACCTTTCCTTCACGGCACACTGGGTAACTCTGCTGGCAGCTGAGAAGGATGCAGGACAGGGTTCAGCATTGTTGGAGCTTGTTCCGCCACCACACCCCAAAAATGCTAGTAGCGGTGATTCTGCCACAGCTCTCTCCTCCACCCCTTCCTCTTCTTCTTCCTCTATGGCCTCTTCTGCGGATTTGTTCTCTGAACCAGCGGTGCTCCGTAAGCAGTCAAGGGGGTACGCAAGCACTCAGACAAAAAGATGCCGTTCGGTGCATGAGTTACATAGTTACATATCGAAAAAAGACAGTATTACAATGTATATATGTTGCGGTCATTCAGGTGCTTATCTAATATCTTCTTGAAACTATCGATGCCCCCCGCTGAGACCACCACCTGTGGAAGGCAATTCCACATCCTTGCCACTCTTACAGTAAAGAACCCTCTACCTAGTTTAAAATTAAACCACTGCTTAGGGGACAGGAGCCACACTGGGGCAGAGATTCTGTCAGCTCTGCAGGGGCAGACTCAGAGGTGGTTGATGCCACGCCAGCTTCAGTCAGGAATGATTGTATGCGACAATGGCACCAACCTTCTCTCCGCCCTCCGGCAGGGACATTTGACCCATGTTCCATGTTTGGCACAAATCCTGAATTTGGTGGTGCAGTGGTTCTTAATCAGGCACCCAGGCTTACAAAATCTCCTGAGGCAGGCCAGAAAAGTCTGTGGTCATTTCTACTGGTCATACAATGCCAGTGCTCGGGTGACTGACATTGAAAGGAAATGCAACCTGCCCACCAACCTCCTCATTTGTGACATGTCCACCAGGTGGAAGTCAACGTTGGCAATGCTGCAGTGGCTGTACAGGCAGCAGAGGGCCATCAATGAGTACCTGTGTGAGTATGGCACCAGAACAGGGTCAGGGGAGCTTGGCTTCTTTTCACCACGCCAGTGGCTACTGATCAGGGATGCATGCACTGTCCTGTCACCATTTGATGAGGCCACGAAGATGGTGAGCAGTGACAGTGCATGCATTAGTGATACTGTCCCTCTTGTCTTCCTGTTGGAGCACATGCTGCGTGGAATAATGGACAGGGCACTTGAGGCAGAACAGTGTGAGGAAGAGGAGGACTTTCTTACCTCTCAAGGCCCCTTTATCCAGATATTATTCCTGCAGACCCGCCAAACACACAGGAAGAAGAGGTGGAGGAGGAGGAGGATTGTGTCAGCATGGATGTAGAGGATAACACTCAGCAACAGTCTTTAAGGGATAGTTTTCAGTCCCCCAGAAACCCAAGGAGTTGTACGTGGCTGGGAGGAGGTTGTTATGGCTCATACGATCCTTAGTGACTCAGAGGACTCAGAATCGAATGCCTCTGCAAACTTTCGCAGGCTTTGCAGAATCAGAGAGACGATGCAGCGTAAGGACCCTAGGATTTGTGGTATCAAAGAGAAGGAATTATTACTGGCTGGCAACCCTTCTTGATCCACATTACAAGGGTAAGGTTGCAGAACTTATCCAGCCTTCACAGAGGGAGCAGAGGATGAAACATCTTCAGGAGGCCTTGAAGAAAGGTTTGTGCAATGCATTTCCAGACCCTGTGAGGTTGCAAATTCCTGGTGCTGGGCCACGTGTTGCTGAGACTTCTGTCAGGTCACCTGAGGCCAGGTGACAGATGCACACCATTGGGGTCAGGAGTGCATAGCAAAGGTAGTGGACCCTATGGCTGACTGCTGCGGATGGGAGTCTAGGTGGTTAAGGAAGGCAGGTCCACTGGAACACCAACACAGATCCCACAGGGGCTAGAGCGTAAGATTCCCCAGGGTGCGGAGTCTAAGAGCCAGCAGGTGTTCACCAGAGCCTCTAGTGGTGACGATGGTCTGGGCTGCAACTGGCTCCAGGTCGTGACCCCCAGGGTCTTCCAGCTCATGCCCACAGTAGGCTACAGGAGGACAGAGATAGTTAGGGAATAAGCCAAAGTCGGCGTGCCTAGCAGTAGCAGACAAGGATAAACATAGAACATGCCAAAGGTCAGGGTCACAAGCAGGCAGTGATAGTTGGCAAAAGGCCAAGATCGGTAACTGGAATCAGACGTACTAGAAGACACAGCAAGATGCACACGGAAGCTAAACACGCAAAGGTTGATCAGCAGGGCTGGCTTGCAGTGCACAGGTTAATATAGAGTTCCCTAATAGGGGCTGGGGTGGAGCCATGCATTGAGGAGAGATTATTTAAGTAGCCAAGTGAGAGTGGCTGGCCTCTAAAGGTGAACACATGGAGGAGAGGTAAGCTGACAGACAAAGATTACTGCATAACCATGACAGCTTCCTTCAGTCAGAGGAAGAGCAGTGGAGAAGGTGGCCGGCTGACCGATGCCTTTAGACAATTTTTCAGTCCTCTGCACCAAGGTCTGATTGGTTCAAGCAACCATTACGTGGTTTAAGAATATCTAGGGGCAAGAGCAGACTTGGAGACCTTTCCAACAGAGCATCCACCGGGTTACTGGGTCTTGAGGATGGACCACTGGCCAGAACTATCTCAATATGCAATTGATTTACTGGCCTGTCCTGCATCCAGCGTTCTTTCTGAACGCACATTCAGTGCTTCTGGAGGGTTTGTAATGGATCATAGAGTGCGCCTGTCCAAAGACTCCCTTGATAGGCTCACATTCATAAAAATGAATCAGTCTTGGATTAGCAGCAGCTATGAAGCACCTGATGCTGATGTAACTGATTGATTTTTCTATGGATGTGGGATCCCTTGAAGACTGCCTATGCTGAGTGACTATCCTATTCCTCCTCAATCTTGATGATGCTAGCTTCCAACAATATTTTTGGTTTAGTGCATCACCACTGCCTAAGGCCCAATTTTTCTGTCCCTGTTTAACAGGGGCATGTAATTACACTTTCTGATCTAATATTTTACAGCAGGGCCTGTTCCTGCACCCAACAAGAGTATCTGTGAGGGGTTACAGTGTTGTGGCAACACCAGCATCAAAGGCTCAATTTTTCTGCCCCTGCCCCAGCAGCAGAAAAAAAGGACAAGTGTGCCCCACGGCCACCTGCAGAAGATGCACCAGGTCCAGGACCAGCACTGTGGACTGTAGACACAAAGCCTGCTTGCCCTCTTTTAGTGGCCTGTGAGCATCTGCCTCTCCTTGGTGGCCTTCCGGACATGATGGGGATTTGTTTTTGCTACACCACACTACACTGTATTGTGTACTGTGTACACCAGCAGAAAAGTAGTAGCAACTGCACTAGGGGTCAGCGGTACTGTGTACACCGCCTCAAGTATATTAGAAACAATACACCAGGAATGGCCTGCAGTGAGATATAGCTAAACTGTATGCAGTTGATATATATATATATATATATATATATATATATATATATTAAATACACTGCAGATCACGGAATCACCTGCCTGCCTGAAAGTATATTTGAAAACGACTAGACTAGACTAGAATGTAGTGGATATATATATATGTAGGAGACTGTATATATATTTTATGGGCTGCAGCTCACTGAATCACCTGCCTGCCTGAAGTATATTAGAAACAGTACACCAGGAACGGACTGCAGTAAGATATAGCAAAACTGTATGCAGTGGATATATATATATATACACTAGACTGACTGTATATATGTATTAAATACACTGCAGCTAACTGAATCACCTGCCTGCCTGAAGTATATTACAAAGAGTACACCAGGAACGGCCTGCAGTAAGATATAGCTAAACGGTATGCAGTGGATATATATTTATATATATATATATATATGTATAAATATATATATATATATATATATATATATATATATATATATATATATACACGAGACTGACTGTATATATATATATATATATATATATATAAATACACTGCAGCTAAATCACCTGCCTGCCAGAAGTATAGTTGAAACAGTACACCAGGAACTGACTGCAGTGAGATCTAGCTAAACTATATGCAGTGGATATATATATAAATGAGACTGACTGTATATATATATATTTAATACACTGCAGCTAACTGAATCACTTGCCTGCCAGAAGTATAGTAAAAACTGTATACCAGAAATGGACTATTAAATACTATTAAATACACTGCAGCTAACTGAATAATCTGCCTGTCCCCCTGAGCCATGATTGGAGAAAGGCACCCTGCCTTTGGCCAATTATGGCTCTCTTAGCTGAGGGCGCTGGGATTGGCCAAAGCATGCAGGTCATGGTGCATGCTCTGGCCAATTATCATACAGCAATGCACTGCGCTCCCGCAGTGCATTATGGGCCATTACACTCCGCTCGAATGTGGCGCGAATGGCCCAATGTTCGAGTCGAACTCGTGTTTGACCCGAAAAGAAAGCTCATCCCTACTCCAGATACCGGCACAGTCATCAGACCGATCACCGTATACATGGCTCCAGATACCGGCACAGTCATCAGACTGATCACTGAATATGGCTCCAGATACCGGCACAGTCATCAGACTGATCACTGAATATGGCTCCAGATACCGGAATAGTCATCAGACTGATCACTGAATATGGCTCCTAATACCGGCACAGTCACCAGACCAATCACCGAATATGGCTCCAGATACCAGCACAGTCATCAGACCGATCACTGAATATGGCTCAAGACAGGGGTCCAAGGCTCTGTTACGCCCAGTCTCGTTCTTCTCCCGTAAGTTATCAGCTGCAGAAAGAAGCTCTGATGTTGGGGACCGAGAACTTCCAGCCATCGAGGCTGCACCAGAAGAGTGGAGATATCTCTTGGAAGACTCCGTTGTTGGGGACGGAGAACTTCCAGCCATCAAGGCTGCACCAGAAGAGTGGAGATATCTCTTGGAAGACTCCATTGTTGGGGACCGAGAACTTCTAGCCATCGAGGCTGCACCAGAAGAGTGGAGATATCTCTGGGAAGACTCCGTTGTTGGGGACCGAGAACTTCCAGCCATCGAGGCTGCACCAGAAGAGTGGAGATATCTCTTGGAAGGAGCAGCACATCCAATCCTGATTTATACGGATCATAAAAACCTAGAATACTTGAGAGCAACAAAAAACCTGAAACCACATCAGGCCAGATGGGCGCTATTCTTTTCCAGATTTTCCTTCCATAAAACTTACAGGCCTGGGTCCAAGAACACGAAACCCGATGTGCTCTCCCTCATGTTTAGTGAATCTGAAGAGTCTTCACCCCCTGATACTATCTTGTCCTTGGGAAACTTTCTTTTGTTACAGGAAGACTTGCTGGCATGTATTAAACAAGCCTCTGTGGGTATTCCCTCACCTTCAGAAACAACCCTTTAGCAGGGGCGTAACTAGAACCTTCAGGGCCCTGATGAAACCATGATGGGCCCCCTGACAACCCCCCCCCCTTCCATCCAACCCCCGGGCTTCCAATTTTGGGAGGATGTCCAAGGATATCCTCCCAGGAACTCTGCCTGCCGTATGCCCCATGGGACGTGCATCCAGCGCAATCATGGCGGCCCTTTACCATGTGATTAGCTGATCACATGTAAACAGACTTGCTGGGTATCGGCAGTCCTTTCTTCCCACGCTGTGTCTGTGTGAGGAAAGGACGGCCGTTACCTGCCAAGAATGTCAGCAAATTGATTACACTGATAATCAGTGCTGCCTATCAGTGCCCATCAATGCCGCCTATCAGTGCCCATCAATGCCGCCTACCAGTGCCCATCAATGCTACCTATCAGTGCCCATAAATTCCGCTTATCAGTGCCCATCAATGCTACCTATCAGTGCCCATCAATGCTACCTATCAGTGCTCATCAATTCCGCCTATCAGTGCCCATCTGTGCTGCCTATCAGTGTCCATCAATGCTGCCTATCACTGCAGCATTTCATTGCCCATCAATACTGCCTATCAGTGCCCATCAGTACTGTCTATCAACTACCATCAGTGCTCATCAATGCTATCAGTGCCACATATCCAGGGCTGGTGCAAGGATTTTTGACACCTTAGGCGAAACCTCATTTTGCCACCCCCCCTTGTCTCCACCCCTGACTCCACCCCATTTTCCCTGCCCATGTAAACCCCACCTTTTTAATGAATTGCCCATCGAATGCAGCCTCACCAGTGCCCGTCAATCCAGCCTCACCAGCGCCCATCAATCCAGCCTCACCAGCACCCATCAAATGCAGCCTCACCAGCTCCCATCAATGCAGCCTCACCAGCACTCATCAAATGCAGCCTCCCCAGTGCCCATCAAATGCAGCCTCACTAGTGCCCATCAAATGCAGCCTCACCAGCTCCCATCAATGCAGACTCACCAGCGCCCATCAAATGCAGCCTCACCAGCGCCCATCAATGCAGCCTCAACAGCACCCATCAAATGCAGCCTCACCAGCGCCCATCAATGCAGCCTCACCAGCGCCCATCAAATGCAGCCTCACCAGCGCCTGTCAAATTCAGCCTCAGCAGCACCCATCAAATGCAGCCTCACCAGCACCCATCAAATGCAGCCTCACCAGCGCCCATCAAATGCAGCCTCACCAGCTCCCATCAAATGCAGCCTCACCAGCACCCATCAAATGCAGCCTCACCAGCACCCATCAAATGCAGCCTCACCAGCGCCCATCAAATGCAGCCTCACCAGCACCCATCAAATGCAGCCTCGCCAGTGCCCATCAATGCAGCCTCACCAGCTCCCATCGAATGCAGCCTCACCAGCGCCTGTCAAATTCAGCCTCAGCAGCACCCATCAAATGCAGCCTCACCAGCACCCATCAAATGCAGCCTCACCAGCGCCCATCAAATGCAGCCTCACCAGCGCCCGTCAAATTCAGCCTCATCGGCGTCCATCAAATGCAGCTTCACCAGAGCCCATCAAATGCAGCCTCCCCAGCGCCCATCAATGCAGCCTCACCAGCACCCATCAAATGCAGCCTCACCAGCGCCCTTCAAATTCAGCCTCACCAGCACCCATCAAATGCAGCCTCACCAGCACCCATCAAATGCAGCCTCACCAGCGCCCTTCAAATTCAGCCTCATCAGCATCCATCAAATGCAGCCTCACCAGCTCCCATCAAATGCAGCCTCACCAGCGCCCTTCAAATTCAGCCTCACCAGCGCCCATCAAATGCAGCCTCACCAGCGCCCTTCAAATTCAGCCTCACCAGCACCCATCAAATGCAGCCTCACCAGCACCCATCAAATGCAGCCTCACCAGCGCCCTTCAAATTCAGCCTCATCAGCATCCATCAAATGCAGCCTCACCAGCTCCCATCAAATGCAGCCTCACCAGCGCCCTTCAAATTCAGCCTCACCAGCGCCCATCAAATGCAGCCTCACCAGCGCCCATCAATGCAGCCTCACCAGCTCCCATCAAATGCAGCCTCACCAGCACCCATCAAATGTAGCCTCACCAGCGCCCATCAAATGTAGCCTCACCAGCTCCCATCAAATGCAACCTCACCAGCGCCTGTCAAATTCAGCCTCACCAGCGTCCATCAAATGCAGCCTCACCGGCACCCATCAATCCAGCCTCACCAGTGACCATCAATCCAGCCTCACCAGTGACCATCAATCCAGCCTCACCAGTGCTCATCAATCCAGCCTCACCAGTGCTCATCAATCCAGCCTCACCAGTGACCATCAATCCAGCCTCACCAGCGCTCATCAATCCAGCCTCACCAGTGCTCATCAATCCAGCCTCACCAGCGCCCATCAATCCAGCCTCACCAGTGCTCATCAATCCAGCCTCACCAGCGCTCATCAATCCAGCCTCACCAGTGACCATCAATCCAGCCTCACCAGTGACCATCAATCCAGCCTCACCAGTGACCATCAATCCAGCCTCACCAGTGCTCATCAATCCAGCCTCACCAGTGACCATCAATCCAGCCTCACCAGCACCCATCAATCCAGCCTCACCAGCGCTCATCAATCCAGCCTCACCAGTGACCATCAATCCAGCCTCACCAGTGACCATCAATCCAGCCTCACCAGTGACCATCAATCCAGCCTCACCAGCGCTCATCAATCCAGCCTCACCAGCGCTCATCAATCCAGCCTCACCAGTGCTCATCAATCCAGCCTCACCAGCGCTCATCAATCCAGCCTCACCAGCGCTCATCAATCCAGCCTCACCAGTGCTCATCAATCCAGCCTCACCAGCGCCCATCAATCCAGCCTCACCAGCGCTCATCAATCCAGCCTCACCAGCGCTCATCAATCCAGCCTCACCAGTGCTCATCAATCCAGCCTCACCAGCGCTCATCAATCCAGCCTCACCAGTGACCATCAATCCAGCCTTACCAGTGACCATCAATCCAGCCTCACCAGTGACCATCAATCCAGCCTCACCAGCGACCATCAATCCAGGCTCACCAGTGCTCATCAATCCAGCCTCACCAGTGCTCATCAATCCAGCCTCACCAGTGCTCATCAATCCAGCCTCACTAGTGCTCATCAATCCAGCCTCACCAGCGCTCATCAATCCAGCCTCACCAGTGCTCATCAATCCAGCCTCACCAGTGCTCATCAATCCAGCCTCACCAGCGCTCATCAATCCAGCCTCACCAGTGCTCATCAATCCAGCCTCACCAGTGCTCATCAATCCAGCCTCACCAGTGCTCATCAATCCAGCCTCACTAGTGCTCATCAATCCAGCCTCACCAGCGCTCATCAATCCAGCCTCACCAGCGCTCATCAATCCAGCCTCACCAGTGACCATCAATCCAGCCTCACCAGCGCTCATCAATCCAGCCTCACCAGCGCTCATCAATCCAGCCTCACCAGTGACCATCAATCCAGCCTCACCAGTGACCATCAATCCAGCCTCACCAGCGCTCATCAATCCAGCCTCACCAGCGCTCATCAATCCAGCCTCACCAGTGCTCATCAATCCAGCCTCACCAGTGCTCATCAATCCAGCCTCACCAGTGCTCATCAATCCAGCCTCACCAGTGCTCATCAATCCAGCCTCACCAGTGCTCATCAATCCAGCCTCACCAGTGCTCATCAATCCAGCCTCACCAGTGACCATCAATCCAGCCTCACCAGCACCCATCAAATGCAGACTCACCAGTAGGGATGAGCTTTCTGTTCGGGTCCAACATTGGCTGTTCGCCCGTTCGTCGAAAACTGAAGATTATGGGCCGTTCGCGCCAAATTCGAGCGGCACGTAACGGCCCATAATGCACTGGAGCACAGTGCATTGCTGTATGATAATTGGCCAGAGCATGCACTATGACCTGCATGCTTTGGCCAATCACAGCGCCCTCAGCTAAGAGAGCCATAATTGGCCAAAGGCAGAGTGCCTTTCTCCAATCATGGCTCAGGGGGACTAAGTCCACGCCCAACACTGTATAAGGCTGACTGCACGTCGGCCCCGTGTAGTGTGTTGGTGTGGACAGAGAGAGAGTGTCATTTAGATTGAGCAGACAGGCTGGTTATTCAGTTAGCTGCAGTGTATTTAATATATATATACTGTCAGTCTTATGTGTGTGTGTGTATATATATATATATATATATATATATATATATATCCACTCTATCCAGTTTAGCTATATCTCACTGCAGTCCATTCCTGGTGTACTGTTTCTAATATACAGTGCCTTGCAAAAGTATTCACCCCCCTAAAGTCAATACTTTGTAGAGCCACCTTTGGCGGCTATCATATCTCCAAGTCTCTTTGGATAAGTCTCTATGACTTGCCGCATCTTACCACTGGGATTTTTTCCCATTCCTCCTTGCAAAACTGCTCCAGCTCCTTCAAGTTGGATGGTTTGCGCTTCTGGCAGGCAAGTTATTCAGTTAGCTGCAGTGTAAAATTAGAAAAATAAATACATAAAACTATTTTTCAGAAATAAAAAACTGATAACTGTCATGTGCGTATGTATTCACCCCCTTTGTTATGAAGCCCATAAAAAGCTCTGGTGTAACCAATTACCTTCAGAAGTCCCATAATTAGTGAAATGATGTCCACCTGTGTGCAATCTAAGTGTCACATGACCTGTCATTACATAGACACCACCTTTGTGAAAGGCCCCAGAGGCGGCAACACCTAAACAAGAGGCACCACTAACCAAACACTGCCATGAAGACCAAGGAACTCTCCAAACAAGGGACAATGTTGTGGCGAAGTACAAGTCAGGGTTAGGTTATAAAAAAATATCCAAATCTTTGCTGATCCCTAGGAGCCCCATCAAATCTATCATAACCAAATGGAAAGAACATGGCACAACAGCAAACCTGCCAAGAGACGGCCACACACCAAAACTCACCGGTCGGGCAAGGAGGGCATTAATCAGAGAGGAGCACAGAGACCTAAGGTAACCCTGGAGGAGCTGCAGAGTTCCACAGCAGAGACTGGAGTATCTGTACATAGGACCACAATAAGCCGTACGCTCCATAGAGTTGAGCTTTATGGCAGAGTGGCCAGAAGAAAGACATTACTTTCACCAAAAAACAAAATGGCGCGTTTTGAGTTTGGGAAAAGGCATGTGGGAGACTCCCAAAATGTATGGAGGAAGGTGCTCTGGTCTGATGAGACTAAAATTCAACTTTTTGGCCATTAAAGAAAACGCTATGTCTGGCGCGAACCCAACACATCACATCACCCAAAGAACACCATCCCCACAGTGATATAAACCCAACACATCACCCAAAGAACACCATCCCCACTGTGATACAAACCCAACACATCGCCCAAAGAACACCATCCCCACTGTGATACAAACCCAACACATCGCCCAAAGAACACCATCCCCACTGTGATACAAGCTCAACACATCACCCAAAGAACACCATCCCCACTGTGATACAAACCCAACACATTGCCCAAAGAACATCATCCCCACTGTGATACAAACCCAACACATCACATCACCCAAAGAACACCATCCCCACAGTGATATAAACCCAACACATCACATCACCCAAAGAACACCATCCCCACCCTGATACAAACCCAACACATCACCCAAAGAACACCATCCCCACAGTGATATAAACCCAACACATCACCCAAAGAACACCATCCCCACCGTGATACAAACCCAACACAACACATCACCCAAAGAACATCATCCCCACCGTGATACAAACCCAACACATCACATCACCCAAAGAACACCATCCCCACCCTGATACAAACCCAACACATCACCCAAAGAACACCATCCCCACCGTGATACAAACCCAACACATCACCCAAAGAACACCATCCCCACCGTGATACAAACCCAACACATCACCCAAAGAACACCATCCCCACCGTGATACAAACCCAACACATCACCCAAAGAACACCATCCCCACCGTGATACAAACCCAACACATCACATCACCCAAAGAACACCATCCCCACCGTGATACAAACCCAACACATCACATCACCCAAAGAACACCATCCCCACCGTGATACAAACCCAACACATCACATCACCCAAAGAACACCATCCCCACCGTGATACAAACCCAACACATCACATCACCCAAAGAACACCATCCCCACCCTGATACAAACCCAACACATCACATCACCCAAAGAACACCATCCCCCACCATGATACAAACCCAACACATCACATCACCCAAAGAACACCATCCCCACCCTGATACAAACCCAACACATCACATCACCCAAAGAACACCATCCCCACCCTGATACAAACCCAACACATCACATCACCCAAAGAACACCATCCCCACCCTGATACAAACCCAACACATCACCCAAAGAACACCATCCCCACCGTGATACAAACCCAACACATCACCCAAAGAACACCATCCCCACCGTGATACAAACCCAACACATCACCCAAAGAACACCATCCCCACTGTGATACAAACCCAACACATCACCCAAAGAACATCATCCCCACTGTGATACAAACCCAACACATCACATCACCCAAAGAACACCATCCCCACCGTGATACAAACCCAACACATCACCCAAAGAACACCATCCCCACTGTGATACAAACCCAACACATCACCCAAAGAACATCATCCCCACTGTGATACAAACCCAACACATCACATTACCCAAAGAACACCATCCCCACCGTGATACAAACCCAACACATCACCCAAAGAACACCATCCCCACAGTGATACAAACCCAACACATCACATCACCCAAATACCACCATCCCCACTGTGAAACATGGTGGTGGCAGCATCATACTGGGGGGATGTTTTTCAGCAGTGGGGACTGGGAAACTGGTCAGGGTTGAGGGAAAGATGGATGGTGATAAATACAGGGATATTCTTGAGTAAAACCTGTAGCACTCTGTGTGTGATTTGAGGCTAGGACGGAGGTTCACCTTCCAGCAGGACAATGACCCCAAACACACTGCTAAAGCAACACTTGAGTGGTTTAAGGGGAAACATGGAAATGTGTTGGAATGGCCTAGTCAAAGCCCAGACCTCAATCCAATAGAAAATCTGTGGTCAGACTTAAAGATTGCTGTTCACAAGCGCAAACCATCCAACTGGAAGGAGTTGGAGCAGTTCTGCAAATCCCAGTGGTAAGATGTGGCAAGACTCATAGAGACTTATCCAAAGCAACTTGGAGCTGTGATAGCTGCAAAAGGTGGCTCTACAAAGTATTGTCTTTAGGGGGGTGAATAGTTTTGCACATTGACTTTTTCTGTTATTTTGTCCTATTTGTTGTTTGCTTCACAATAAAAAAAAAAAAAACATCTTCAAAGTTGTGGGCTTGTTCTGTAAATTAAATTATGCAAATCATCAAACAATCCATGTTAATTCCAGGTTGTGAGGCAACAAAACATAAAAAATGCCAAGGGGGTGAATACTTTTTCAAGGCACTGTACCCCCGGAAGTAGCGGGGTCCTTACTGGTGCACCGGGATGGTAATTCCTCGTCACGGTTTCAATTCATTGCAGTTTTTCGTAAATGTTTGGGGGATCAGAAATTTTCTTCATTCGTTTCGGATTGGGGCGGCTACAGAGGCGGTTAGATGGGGGTTGGATGAGGCCGCGGTAAAATGAATTGGGATATAGGGATCGCGGAGGTTCAAATCTTATATTCGTCCCCACTTGTCACCTGTTTAAACAGGGTAAGGGTAGGTGGGATGTGTGGTGCATGGATATATCATGTCTTAGGTGAATATTTACTGTTATAGGGGGTGTTTCTTTCTTCTCTTTCAGGAAGGACCCAGGGCCTAGTCTGGATAGTAGGCCATTCATATGTTTGTTGGGGGGCAAGGAGAGGAGATGTACGGCATGATGGGAGACAATTGGGAATTTCCATACAGGAAGCCTGTATTAGGTGGTTGGGGGTGCCTGGGATGCTTTGGGGTAGGACAGTTCCAGAAGTGCACAGATTTGCACGTTTGGATAGGCCGCCTGATGTTTTAGTGTTGCACGTGGGCACTAACGACTTGGGGATCAGGTCAATGTTGGACTTGGTGCATGATATCAAGTTCAATTTTTGGCGATTCCGCATGGCCTTTCCGAAAATGCTGATAGTGTGGTCTGACATTGTAGCGTGGACCACTTGGCGGTTGGCTAGGTCAGTGGAGAAGATTATTAGGGTCAGGAAGAAGGTGAACAGGGAGGTTAGTAGATTTGTGGTTAGGAATGGGGGGTTGCCAATTAGACACCTGGAGTTGGAAGTGGATACCTGGCGGTATCTGCGAAGGGACGGAGTACACCTTAATGATGTGGGGATCCACCTGTGGGCTTTGGGTTTACAGGATGGGATCCGGAGAACGTTGAGGGTGTGGCAGGGCACACAAGGGTAAGGTTTTCCCCTGGTGTGTGCTGTGGCGGGGTGTTGGTCTTTGCGGGTGAAGGAAGAAAGTCTGGATATGGAAGAGTTCGGGACCCATCGGTGGTATGGGTCCCATTGGTGGTATTCTAGCTAAAGGTGGTTTGGCTGGAATTTGGTTAACTGGGGCACTGTGGTAAGTGGTTTGTTGTCTCAGAGCTAGCATGTCAGCGGGAGGCCTAGTCCAGTTATGGTACCGCAGTGCCAGAGTGGAATGTGGCAAGATTGGGGTTTTTTTTCCTGCAAAGACCAACGTGAGTATTTAACTGATGGGGGTGGTTCTAACAGATGTTTATACAGTTAATGTTAATTTTATTTGAGTGTTAATAAAATGGCTGCTACGGCCGATAACTAATCCATCTTGGTGTGGTCTCAGTTATTGGGTCAATAGGTAATTAGGTGCTGGAGGGGTTGGTCTGGCAGCAGAGCGTAAGTAGGGTACATCTTTTATACAATAGTCATGGTAGGCAGGTGATTCAGTTAACTGCAGTGTATTTAATATATATATATATATACAGACAGTCTCATATGTATATATATATATATATATGTATATATATATATATATATATATATATATATATATATATATATATATATATATATATATATATATACCAGGAATGGCCTGCAGTGAGATATAGCTAAACTGTATGCAGTGGATGCTAGCTATATCTCACTGCAGGCCATTCCTGGTGTACTGTTTAAAAAAAAAACTTCTGGCAGGCAGGTTATTCAGTTAGCTGCAATGTATTTAATACATATATATACAGATAGTCTTGTGTGTGTGTATATATATATATATATATATATATATATATATATATATATATATATATATATATATATATATATATATATATAATATATTTTGTGGCAGAGCATTGCCCTGCCAGGGTCTAGGAGGAGGATGTGACCCACAATTCTCAACCAGACGAATTGAGGGGCTCTAGGGAGCTTGTAACATGAAGAGGAAACTGGCCTTTCAGTTTCCTCAGTGTTTTGTAAAGTCCACTTTGGGACCTGGAGCTTAGGGATTTCTGAGAGATCCGGGTGGGATGAAATCCCTAGTCCTGGGTCCTGATTTTGAGAACAGCCAGCATACTGATTGGTCAGGTGTGTGCCAGGCTTTTAGGCTGGATTCACACCTATGCATTTTTAGTGCTTTTTGCATTTTGCAGATTTGCACTACAGTCCATTTACCATGGTTTCCTATGGAACAAGTTCTGTAGTACAAATCTGCAAAATGCAAAAAGCACTAAAAATGCATTGGTGTGAATCCAGCCTTAGTAGTAACCTGACCATGGTTCTGGGCTCCACCCCGCAGATATGAAGTCTGAGTACCAGGAGTCAGGAGGGTTCCACAGGGGAGCCAGTGCAGCAAGAGGCTGCTAGCTATAAAAACAAAGCCCTTAAAAAGAAGAACCAGTGAGTGGCGGCATCCTTAAAGCTCTACGTTTGATGCCAGTCCTTTACCTTTAATGTATATATCCGCTGTATCCAGTTTAGCTAGATCTCACTGCAGTCTGTTCCTGTTCCAGTCTGTGTACTGTTTCTAATATACTTCTGGCAGGCAGTTTATTCAGTTAGCTGCAGTGTATTTAATATATATATATATATATGTAGCGCTGGTAGATTTACAATCTACCGCATGTTAGGTAAATTTAGTAAATTGTGCGTTAGGAAGGTTAAAAGTTCGCCTCTGTTCCCGCTTGGCTGACGTTGTGTGTGTTTCCGTGCTGACCGGTGGGTGTCGCTGTTACCATTAGTCAGTGTTGGAAGGGCAACGTGTCGAAGTGTATAGATGCTCCTCTGTCTCGGAAACAAGCTCAGTGGAGGTGGTCCTCCGAGTTTCATTCTGGGAAGAGGGTATTTATGGGACAGACGCCATGTTCTAAGGTCGTTTTTCAGCCACCTGCTGGCCCTCCTGGCCGACAGGTATGCTACCTCGTGGTCCTCCGATCGGGAGGCCCACGATGCTACGGGGCAGGGGTGGGTCCTGAGCTGTCGGTCCTGTGTGACGAAGCTGGACAACCGAGGAGATCCCAGGGGAGGACCCGTCTTGGGGAGATCACGCAGCGTGCTGGTCTATAGAGGGCCTGGTGACTCGGTTGGAGGATGTATCCAAAAGAAGTAATCATACAGCACAGTGTCGCCGGTTCAGCTTAAAGGTTCAGGCACTGTGACTGACTGTTCACTGCAGAAGATCTGATACATCCTGTGGCAGAGGATCGTGCAGATTTACCCCCCCAAAGTAAGTCTGTGGCAGAGACTTTAGATTCGAGCTGCGTACCGGCTGCTAGACTGGTCAGAGAGGCCTATCCAGACGAGCAAAGAGTGTATCCCATGAGGGGAACGCATTCCACATAATTATCTGAATTCTACCGGGACATTTGTCACTAAGATATTAGAAGAAGATATTTGAGTTTTCTCCTGAAGGTTTCCTTTTCCGTCTCTTTCCTGCTACTTCCTAAAGATTGACTGTTTATTAAAACATTGAAAACGTACTCCAGTGTTGGTGCATGTGTCGTCCAGCAGTAAACTCAAAGGAACCCCTAGACCCGGTGGCGGTGAAACAGAGGGAAGCAAAGTGAAGGTAACAAGCCCGCTTAAACCAGCAGCTCCACTGTGAGTTAGAGCTACATATATATATATATATACAGACAGTCACGTGTGTGTGTGTGTGTGTGTGTGTATATATATATATCCACTGTATCCAGTTTAGCTAGATCTCACTGCAGACCGTTCCTGGTGTACGGTTTCTAATATACTTCAGGCAGGCAGGTTATTCAGTTAGCTGCAGAGTATTTCATATATATATATTGTGACTGTATGCGAGGTGATGTAGTGGATAATCGCTATATTTCACCTCGCATTCATTCTATTGTAAGGGACTGAACCGGAATCCGGCCCGGGTTTTTCCAGCCTCTGTGGCAGGCTAGGTTCTGGTCCGGATGTTCTGGTCCACTGGAGTCCACACTCAGGTAGACTTTTAATGACCAGGAATAGAGCACAGCAGAGCTTTGGTTTTGAGGCTCAGGAAGGAAGCTGAGTGAGAGGAGCTCTGGGTGTTGGACAAAAAGGTTTGCTTTTCCGCATGTTTTTGTGGGTGACGGGGACCCGCCCCGCACTGTATAGAGAGGAGTTCGTTAGCGCCAGACGGCAAGGATTTCATTTACTGTTTGTTTTTTTTTATTTTTTGCAAACCTCCTGCATATAAACCCGGCATCCGCCAGATTTTGAAGAAAGTGCCCGTTTGCTGACTGTCATTCAGAAAAAAGGTGATCCCCACAAGCTAATTTCCCACACGTGGTGGACTCAGCAGGCAGTTTCTAAAGGTGGAGGTAATGTTAAAGGCCCTGCTACAGGCCAATGCAGCTCAGCGGGAAACCAGCCGCCAACCCACAGAGGCCGCAGCAGCACAACAGGCGGCCCAGCAGGAAATGAACCGGCAGTTTGCAGAGGCTCTGGTGGACTTGAAAAATGGGTCCGCACCTCCTGTGCCAGTGGAACCAAAGTTGGTACGTGCCTCCTACCACCTACAGAAAATGACACCTGCCGATGAGGTCGAGGCATACCTTGCGACTTTTGAGAGAGTTGCTGTCCGCGAAGGTTGGCCAAAAGAACAGTGGGCGGGTCTGTTGGCCCCATATCTGACCGGAGAACCTCAAAAGGCCTATTTTGATCTGGAACCGGATAAGGCCCAGGACTATGCATAGTTGCCAACAGTCCCGATTTTCCCGGGACAATCCCGATTTAAGGACCCTCGTCCCGATTGGAGGCTATCCCGAATCGGGATTTCCATCAGGAAAATCGGGAATGTTGTTTTTTTTAATTTTTGGAGCAGCTGGCTTCAGCAACATGGCCGCCAGCGCCGCCACTCGATCTTCCCCCTAGTGTTCAGTGGAGAGAGGAAGGGGGCTCGATCCGTGCAGCCAATGAATCGGCTTCTTTAGCTGCATGGATCGGCCCCTCCCCTCTCCACTGAACACATGGCGCCGGTGTCTTACAGAAAAGTTACCCAGCTCGGCTATTCCCGACGGTTCGTACTGCACAAGCGCTGCGCCTGCGCAGTACAGGGGGGTCCTTACTTGCTCGGCAGAACACCGGCCGCTCCTGGACGTGTGGTGGGGGGCGTTATGGGAGGGGAGGGTCTGCACTGAGGGGGGTCTGCACTAAAAGCAGGGGGGCTGCACTGAGGGTGGTCTTCACTAATAGAGGGGGGGCTGCACTGAGGGGGGTCTGCACTGATAGAGGGGGGTCTGCACTGAGGGGGGTCTGCACTAATAGAGGGCGGTCTGCACTGAGGGGGGTCTGCACTAATAGAGGGGGGCTGCACTGAGGGGGGTCTGCACTAATAGAGGGGGGTATGCACTGAGGGGGGTCTGCACTGATAGAGGGGGGTCTGCACTGGGGGGGGGTCTGCACTGATAGAGGGGGGTCTGCACTGAGGGGGGTCTGCACTAATAGAGGGGGTCTGCTCTGAGGGGGGTCTGCACTAATAGAGGGGGGCTGCACTGAGGGGGGTCTGCACTAATAGAGGGGGGGCTGCACTGAGGGGGGTCTGCACTAATAGAGGGGGGCTGCACTAATTGAGGGGGGTCTGCAATGAGGGGGTCTGCACTGATGGAAGGGGATCTGCACTAATGGAGGGGGGTCTGCACTCATTGAGGGGGTCTGCACTGATGGAGGGGGTCTGCACTGATGAAGGGGGTCTGCACTGAGGGGGTCTGCACTGATGGAGGGGGGTCTGCACTGAGGGGGTCTATACTGACTCTGCTGGGGGCACCTGATGCGAGGACAGACTCTGCTGGTGGCAGGCGACGTGGCAGGGATCCCACTGATTCGGCATTATGGTGAGTTGAATGATTTAATTTTATATTACAATGTAATAATAGAAATAATGCGCTTCAATCATCCTGACACCATAACAACCATGGTGCCGGGATGATTGAAGTATTAACACCAGGTGTTTGGAGTATCTTTATCTGCTGATTGTTAAACTTTCTAGAATACACATATTTCTATTGTTGTGTAGGATCTGGGGCTGCTTTCCTGTCATTCCTCTCTCCCCCTTTCCTTCTCCCCCTTTCCTTCTCCCCCTTTCCCTCTCCCCCTTTCCCTCTCCATCCCTCATTCATCTCAGACTCTAACCACACCCTCTTGAGCCATGCCCATTTAGGCCACGCCCACTATTTCACATAAACCACGCCTGTTTTTCGCCGCGGCGCGCTTTGCGCGACGCACTTGTATTTTTATTGCTAAGCCACGCCTACGAACGAATGCCCCCGCCCCCTAATTAGTGTACAGCTCCGCCTACAGCCAAAAAAGTGTCCCACATATTTTTTTTGCAATGTTGGCAACTATGGACTATGAGACGCTAAAGACAGAGATACTCCCACGCTTGGGTGTCACTATGGCCGTCCAGACTCAGCGCGTGCATCAGTGGACCTACTCCAGCAGCCAGCCACCCCGTTCTCCAATGTTCGACCTGGTCCACCTCACCAAAAAGTGGTTGCAGCCGGAGACCTTGACAGGCCCTCAGATCGTGGAACGTGTGGTAATGGACAGGTACCTGCGTGCGCTCCCTGCTACTCTGAGGAAGTGGGTTGGACAGGGGAACCCCAAAACTGCAACCCAGTTGGTGGACCTAGTGGAGAGGTACACTGCCACTGAGGACTTGGTGAATCCATCTTAGCCCCACTTCGGTGTCTCTAGGGGTGCAAAATCGCCCAGCGGTTATGGTAAGACTGTTCTGGGGTTCAAAAGCATGGGGAAGGTGGATAAGCCTGTTGTTACAGCTGATGAGACTGTGGGTCCTAGATCTGGAGACTGGCCAAAGAAGCCAGGAAGGTCGCATGTACTGCATCATGTCAGAGTCGCATTGAAAAACAAATGTGTGTTATTTCAGTGGATGGAAAGCCACTCACAGCCTTACCAGACTCTGGTAGCGTGGTGACCCTAGTCAGGAATGATTGTGTGAACCCCATAAAACTACACCCCCAGTACTATTGGGGTAATTTGCATCCATGGGGACACTCGGGACTACCAGACAGCGGTGGATGAGGTTGATACCCCCTGGGGCAGTGAAACACATTCAGTGGGGGTGGTACCTTTATTGCTTCATGAGGCTTTAATGGGGAGAGATTTTCCCAATTTTTGGAATTTATGGGAGAGCAAAGGGAGGCTGGTAGATGGAGCTCCCCCTGCTGAGGAAGCATGGGAACTCTCACCGAACCCTTTATGCCAAAAGGAAGGGGGTGCTGTTGGTGGGATCGAGAAAGCTGGAGATCCTCTTCCTTTCCCTGTCATGGCTGGGGAGCCGGAGGACCTAGAAGCTAGCTCTCACCCTGAGGGTAACGAACAGGAGAACACCTCGGACCCTGACATTGAGAGTAGCCAAAATGTGGTACCCAACTTAGAGGTCAGGAGAGAGGATTTCTAACCCGAGCAACTGCAAGATGCCACCCTCATGAGAGCCAGGGAAAACATTAAGATGTTGGATGGGGAACCCGTAGATCATAACTGGGGGGTGTCTTTCCCCTACATGGCCATTAAAAACAATTTATTGTATCAAGTGGTAAAACGTGGAGAGGACAAGATAGACCAGCTACTGGTTCCCAAAACCCTTCCGCAGGGTGGTGCTAGACCTGGCCTATGGTCATGTAATGGGGGGACATCTCGGTATTGAAAAAACCAGGAAGAGAATCGCCCAGAGATTTTTCTGGCCTGGGGTGTATGCAGATGTCAAGGAGTACTGCGAATCGTGCCCTGAGTACCAAATGTCGGCGCCTTCGCCCCATTTTCGCAGCCCTTGTCCCTCTACCAATAATCGTGGTCCCCTTTGAGAGGATTGGCATGGACTCCCTCTCTCTGGGCTCACGTTACTGCCTTCCTCTAGCTGAGTACCATCATCAGAGCCTTCAAAACGCTGGGCATCCTCCTGGAGCATGTACCCAACACTGTGGTCAAACAGTTCGAGGGACTCCTCAGGAGGACATGGTGGGGCTAGGGAAGGAGTGACTGATGCCATTGAGCCGAGGGAAGAGGCCACGTTGGCAGCTGCTTTGCCAGACAAAGTACCCTGGGCATGGGTGAGGGAGGATGAGGAGGATGAGGACGGCTTGGTCATCCACTCTACCGAGTCTTCCGCATGTTGCGGCTCAACGCGGCCAGCTGCCAAAAAAAAGGCCAAGCGTGTCCCACGGCCATGTGCTGATGAGGATGCACCGTCTCCACGACCAGCACTAGACACAGAGCCTGCTTGCCCTCTCTTATTGGCTTGTGACTGTCTGCCTCTCCTTGTTGGCCTTCCAGACATACTAATGGCCTGTAGTGAGATGTAGCTGCACAAAGCTGGGATATATATATATACTGATACTGCAGCTAGCAGAATCAACTGCCTGCCTTTAGTATTATTAGTATGAGAACACCAGCAATTGTCTTCAGGTAGCTTTAGGTGCACACTGTGCAGAGGACGCACTACACTAACTGTAAATAGTCTAGCTGCCTGACTGTGGTACTAATAGGATCAGAAGAACACCAGTAATTTTCTTCAGGTAGCTGTAAATACTGTAAAAACACCTGCCTGCCTGTCAGTAGGAAGAGAATAACAGGAACTGATATATATATATACACAATTCACTGTAAGTGCAGCTAACTGACTCGCCTGCCTAATCTATCTAACTTAAATCAAATGACTCTCTCTCTCTCTCTCTCTCTCTCTCTCTCTCTCTCTCTCTCTCTCTCTCTCTCTCTCTATCTCTCTCTTAACGCCGGAACACACACTACACAGGGCGCCGTGCAGGCGGCCTTATATAGTGTGGGGCGTGTACTAAACCCCCTGAGCCATAATTGGCCAAAGCCACCCTGGCTTTGGCCAATTACGGCTCTCTGTACACACGGCGCTCTGATTGGCCAAGCATGCGGGTCATAGTACATGCTTGGCCAATCATCAGCCAGCAATGCACTGCGATGCCGCAGTTAATTATGGGCCGTGACGCGCCACTCGAATTTGGCACGAACGACCCATAACGTTCGCAATTCGACGAACGGTTGAACATGCGATGTTCGAGTCGAACATGGGTACGAATGGAACTCGAAGCTCATCCCTAGTTTTGAGTTAGAGGAGGTCTAGGGCTAGAATTATTGCTCTTGCTCTAACGATCGCGACAATGCCTCACATGTGTGGTTTGAACACCGTTTTCATATGTTGGGCGGGACTTACGTATGCGTTCGCTTCTGCGTGCAAGCTCACAGGGACAGGGGCGCTTTAAATAATTTTTTTTTTTTATTGTTAATTTGACTTTTTTTTTGTTTGACACTTTTTTGGTGTAAGAGGTGGTAGTCCTCTCATGTGACCCAGAACTTGGCACCCGGCAAGTTAATGGGAAGCATGGAGGAAAGGTCCATCATCCACCAATGTCACCATTCTACTACTCTGAGGAGATCAGGATTTTTTTACATCTTATGATTGCTTATAACAGAGAATATCACTGTGATAAGCAACCATTATTAATGAATGAAATAGAATTATTCAGTGTGTATTGTTGTGATTGGCTGTGATTGGCCCTGTCTGTACCATGTGATCCCTGTGACCAATCACATTGTCATGTGATCTGCAGTGATTGGTCACAGTGATCACATGGTACTGGCAGTGGGCCGGTACACTCATCTGTCATCCTTTGGGTTATGATTGAGACCCTTCCATGCAGAAACGCGTCAGCTTTCTGTGAGTTTTTATCCCTGTGGAAGGATTCAGAAAAGGAAGATATGACTGCTGCTCTCTGACGTGCCGATCGATTTGTATGACTAAACACTCGCTTGTCTGCCCCCCCACCTAATACTGGCTGTCAGGTCGCACCCCCCCCTCCCTTCCTTATTTCCTCCTCATGACTGAAGCTCTCAGACTTTGGACGGGTGATTTCACAATGTACGGATGATGTCATCCCACATGACTTCTTCCTCTTGCATCATAACGACCAAGAGAACATATCCAGTAAATGCTCCTTGATGGGCACATTGGTGGATCCAGCTCATCCTCGCACCCCCTTGTTGTGGCATCACCCCCAACGCTGTCTAAGTGCTTCCCTCAGATCAATGCCATGAAAAGGATGGGGGAACGTACAGGAAAGGAGGGAAGCTTCTGAGGTAAGAGGATTTATTGGAATACTCTTAGCTGCTCTGCTGACTAGATTTCTTATCTTGAGTCCTGATATAAAGGTGTGATGTACATAGAGGGCATGGGCTGCTGACATTGTGGGGAGCCCCCCTAGTTCTCCCCCCACACCTCTTATATTTCTGTCCTCTTCTGTTACCCCCCGCCCTCTGTGACCTGTCCTTGCTTTATGCTTTCCTATCTCATGTATACCCATTCCTTTAAATAACATGTATGGGGGAGTGTCCTAATCCTGGGGGTGTCCTCATCCTGGCGGAGTGTCCTAATCCTAGGGTGTCCTAATTCTGGGGGTGTCCCAAACCTGGGGGTGTCCCAATCCTGGGGGTGTTCTAATCCTGGGGGTGTCCTCATACTGGCAGGGTGTCCTAATCCTAGGGTGCCCTAATCATGTGTTCTAATCCTAGGGTGTCCAAATCCTGGGGGCGTCCAAATCTTGGGAATATCCTAATGCTAGGGGGGTCCTAATCCTGTGGTTGTCCTAATCCTGGGGGTATCCTAATCATGGTGGTGTCCTAATCCTAGGGTGTCCTAAATGTGGGGGCGTCCCACTCCTGGGGCTGTTTAAATCCTGAGGGCATCCTAATCTTGCTGGTTTGCTAATCCTGGGGGTGTCCTAATCCTGAGGGTGTCCTAATCCTGGTGGGTGGTCTAATCCTAGGGGCATCCAAATCCTGGGGGTGTCTAAATCCTGGGGGCATCCCAATCCTGGGGGTGTTCTAATCCTAGGGTGTCCTAATCCTGGGGGCATTCCAATTCTGGGGGTGTTCTAATCCTGAGGGGGTCCTAATCTTGCTGGTGTCACAATCCTGGTGGTGTCCTAATCCTGGGGGTGTCCTAATCCAGGGGGGTCCTAATACTAGGAGTGTCCTAATCTTAGGGGTGTCGTAATCCTGGGGGTGTCCTAATCCTAGGAGTTTCCTATTCCTGGGAGTGCCCTGATCCTGGGATGTCCTAATCCCGGGGGTGTCCTAATCCTGGGATTGCCCTATTTCTGGGGGTGTCCTAAATCTGGGTTGTCCTAATCCTGCTGGTGTCCTAATCTTGGGGGTGTCCTAATCCTGGGGGTGTCCTAATCCTAGGGTGTCCTAATTGTGGGGGCGTCCCAATCCTGAGAGTGTTCTAATCCTGGGGGCATCCTAATCTTGCTGGTTTCCTAATCCTGGGGGTGTCTTAATCCTAGGGGGTGTTCTAATCCTAGGGGCATCCAAATCCTGGGGGTGTCTAAATCCTGAGGGCGTCCCAATCCTGGGGGTGTTCTAATCCTAGGGGTTGTCCTAATCCAGGGGGTGTCCTAATCATGGGGGCATTCCAATCCTGGGGGTGTTCTAATCCTGAGGGCGCCCTAATCTTTCTGGTGTCATAATCCAGGGGGTCCTAATACTAGGAGTGTCCTAATCTTAGGGTTGTCCTAAGCCTGGGGGTGTCCCAATCCTGGGAGTTTCCTATTCCTGGGAGTGCCCTGATCCTGGGGTGTCCTAATCCTGGGGGCGTCCTAATCCTGGGAGTTTCCCAATCCTGGGAGTGCCCTAATCCTGGGGTGTCCTAATCCTGGGGGTGTCCTAATCCTGGGGGTGTCCTAATCATGGGATTGTCCTAATCCTGGGGGCGTCCTAATCCTGGGGGCATCCTAATCTTGCTGGTGTCCTAATCCTGGGGGTGTCCTAATCCTGGGGTTGTCCTAATCCTGGGGATGTCCTAATCCTGGGGTTGCCCTACTTCTTCGGTTGTCCTAATCCTGGGAGGTTGGGGTGTGTCCTAATCCTGGGTGTGTCCTAATCCTGGGGGCGTCCTAATCCTGGGGGCGTCCTAATCCTGGGGTTGTCCTAATCCGTTGGTTGTCCTAATCCTGGGGTGTACTAATCCTGGAGGTGTCCTAATCCTGCAGGTGTCCTAGTCCTGCAGGTGTCCTAATCCTGCAGGTGTCCTAATCCTGCAGATGTCCTAATTCGTGGGTTGTCCTAATCCTGGGGGGTGTCCTAATCCTGGGAGTTTCCTATTCCTGGGAGTGCCCTAATCCTGGGGTTTTCCTAATCCTGGGGGTGTCCTAATCCTGGGGTTGTCCTAATCCTGGGGGCTTTCTAATCCTGGGGTTGTCCTAATCATGGGGGCATCCTAATCCTGGGGTTGTCCTAATCCTTGGGTTGTCCTAATCCTTGGGTTGTCCTAATCCTGGGGGCGTCCTAATCCTGGGGGTGTCCTAATCCTGGGGACGTCCAAATCCTGGGGGCGTCCTAATCCTGGGAGCATCCTAATCTTTCTGGTGTCCTGATCCTGGGGTGTCCTAATCCTGGGGTTGTCCTAATCCTGGGGTTGTCCTAATTCTGGGGTTGTCCTAATCATGGGGTTGTCCTAATCCCGGGGGGTGTCCTAATCCCGGGGGGTGTCCTAATCCTGGGGTTGTCCTAATCCTGGGGCATCCTAATCCCGGGGGGTGTCCTAATCCTGGGGTTGTCCTAATCCTGGGGGCATCCTAATCCTGGGGACATCCTAATCCTGGGGGCGTCCTAATCCTGGGGGCGTCCTAATCTTGGGGGCATCCTAATCTTTCTGTTGTCCTAATCCTGGGGGTTTCCTAATCTTGGGGTTGTCCTAATCCTGGGGTTGCCCTACTTCTTGGGTTATCCTAATCCTGGGGGTGTCCTAATCCTGGGGTGTACTAATCCTGGAGGTGTCCTTATATTGGGTTTGTCCTAATTCTTGTGTTGTCCTATTCCTGGGGAGGTGTCCTTATCCTGGGTGTCTTAATCCTGGGGGAGTCCTAATCCTGGGAGTGCCCTAATCCTGGGGTGTCCTAATCCTTGGGTTGTCCTAATCACGGGGGCATCCTAATCCTGGGGGTTATCCTAATCCTGGGGGTGTCCTAATCCTGGGGTTGCCCTGCTTCTTGGGTTATCCTAATCCTGGAGGGGTCCTAATCCTGGGGTGTCTTAATCCTGGGAGTGTCCTAATCCTGGGCGTGTCCTAATCCTGGGCGTTTCCTAATCCTGGGCGTTTCCTAATCCTGGGCGTTTCCTAATCCTGGGAGTGCCCTAATCCTGGGGGTGTCCTAATCCTGGGGGCGTCCTAATCCTGGGGGCATCCTAATCCTGGGGGATTCCTAATCCTGGGGACGTCCTAATCCTGGGGGCACCCTAATCATGGGGGCACCCTAATCATGGGGGCATCCTAATCTTGCTGGTGTCCTAATCTTGCTGGTGTCCTAATCTTGCTGGTGTCCTAATCCTGGGGATGTCCTAATCATGGAGGCATCCTAATCCTGGGGGGTGTCCTAATCATGGGGGGTGTCCTAATCATGGGGGGGTGTCCTAATCCTGGGGATGTCCTAATCCTGGGGGCATCCTAATCCTGGGGGCATCCTAATCCTAGGGGTGTCCTAATCTTGCTGGTGTCCTAATCCCGCGTGTGAAGGGACATCCCTGTGCTGTACAGAAAATTTTACAGCAGCGCTGATATTTAAAAAAGGGAATGAAATTTCCAGCAAATCACATTTCATTGTCGGCTTCTTTGCCCCTGCACAGGACACACCCCCTACACAGGACACACCCCCTACACAGAAAACACCCCCTACACAGGACACACCCCCTGCATGGGTGAAGTAGGATCCTGAGCATTTCCATAAAGACTTACCTCACCAGTAGGGATGAGCCCGATGTTCCAGTTGAACTTAAGTTCGATGCGAAAATCAGATGTTCGCCTGTTAGCTGAACAGCGAACAATTTGGGGTGTTCGTGGGAAATTTGAAAGCTGCAGAACACCCTTTAAAAGTCTATGGGAGAAATCAAAAGTGCTCATTTTAAAGGCTTATATGCAAGTTATTGTCATAAAAAGTGTTTGGGGATCTGGGTCCTGCCCCAGGGGACATGGATCAATGCAAAAATAAGTTTTAAATACGTCAGTTTTTTCGGGAGCAGTGATTTTAATAATGCTTAAAGTGAAACAATAAAAGTGTAATATTCCTTTAAATTTCGTACCTGGGGGGTGTCTATAGTATGCCTGTAAAGGGGCGCGTGTTTCCTGTGTTTAGAACAGTCTGACAGCAAAACGATATTTCTAAAGGAATAATAGTCATTAAAACTACTCGCAGCTACTAATGAATTGTCGGTCCGACAATACACATAAAAGAAGTTCTTTGGGTCTGGTATGAATATTAAGGGGAACCCCGAACCAAAATTAAAAAAAAAATTGCGTTGGGGTCCCCCCAAATTCCATACCAGGCCCTTCGGGGTTTTGTATGGATATTAAGGGGAACCCCGCGCCAAAATTTTTAAAAAATGGTGTACGGGTCCCCCTAAAAATCTATACCAGACCCTTATCTGAGCACACAACCTGGCAGGCCGTAGGAAAAGTGGGGGGGGGACGAGAGAGCACCCTCCCTCCTGAACCGTACCAGGCCACATGCCCTCAACATGGGGAGGGTGCTTTGGGGTAGCCCACCAAAGCACCTTGTCCCCATGTTGATGGGGACAAGGGCCTCATCCCCACAACCCTTGCCTGGTGGTTGTGGGGGTCTGCAGGCAGGGGGGGGCTTATTGGAATCTGGAAGCCTCCTTTAACAAGAAGACCCCCAGATCCCGGCCCCCCCTGTTTTAAATGGTAACGAGTATAAATGTACCCCTACCATTTCATAAAAAAAGTGTGAGAATGGTAAAAAACCACAAGACACACCTTGGGACAAGTCCTTTATTAAAAAATAAAAACGTCCCACTAAGTCCATTCTTCTTCTTCTTCTCTCGCTCCGCTGACGGACCAAAGAAAAAAAAAAAGTCATGACCGACCCGTCTCCATGGGAGGCACCCGCCGAATAACGTGTCCTTGCAGGTGACAGTTCTCATATAACTGAGGGCGGTGCCACACAGTGACGTTCCTGGGTGACCCCGCCCCCCTCTGAAGCACGGGGAATTCCCCATGGCTTTCCCGGGGCATAAGAGGGGGGTGGGGCCACCCGGTTATGCCACAGTGTGGCCCGCATCATATGGTGCCTCCCATGGAGGTGGATTTTTTTTATTTATTTTTTCGGTGCGAGAGAAGAAAATGAATGGACTTCGTGGGACATTTTTATTTTTTAATAAAGGACTTGTCCCAAAGTGTGTCTTGTGGTTTTTTTAACACTTTGACACTTTTTTTGTGAAATGGTAGGGGTACATTTGTACCCCATTACCATTTCACACAGGGGGAGGCTGGGATCTGGGGGTCCGCCCGAAGACCCCCACAACCACCGGGCAAGGGCTGTGGGGATGAGGCCCTTGTCCCCATCAAGCGCCCTCCACCCATGTTGAGGGCATGTGGCCTGGTACAGTTCAGGAGGGGGGCATGTTGGATTTTTGTTGGATTTTTGGGGGGACCCCCACGCCATTTAAAAAAAAAAAAAATTGGCTCGGGATTCCCCTTAAAATCCATACCAGACCTAAAGGGTCTGGTATGGATTTTAAGGGGGACCCGTAGGCCATTTATAAAAAAAAATTGGCACAGGGTTCCCCTTAATATCCATACCGGACCTGAAAGGCATGGTATGGAATTTGGGGGGACCCCTATGCATTTTTTTTAATTTTGGTTAGGGGTTCCCCTTAATATTCATACCATCCCTGGTAAAGGACTGGGGGGGGTACCCATGCTGTTTTTTTCAATGACTTCTTTTATCTATATTGCCGGGACCGACAATTCATTAATAGCCGCCAGTAGTTTTAAATGACTTTTTTCCTTTGAAATGTCATTTTGCTGTCAGACTGTTCTAAACACAGGAAACATGCGCCCCTTTACAGGCATACTATAGACACCCCCCAGGTACGAAATTTAAAGGAATATTTCACTTTTATTGTTTCACTTTAAGCATTATTAAAATCACTGCTCCCGAAAAACGTCCCTTTTTAAAACTTTTTTTGCATTGATCCATGTCCCCTGGGGCAGGACCCGGGTCCCCAAACACTTTTTATGACAATAACTTGCATATAAGCCTTTAAAATTAGCACTTTTGATTTTCATGTTCGTGTCCCATAGACTTTAATGGTGTTGCGCGGCTTTTGAATTTGCCCCGAACACCACAAATTGTTTGGTGTTCTGCAGAACATCCGAACAACCAAAGTTCAGCCGGAACTTATGCTCAGGCGGAACCGTTCGCCCATCCCTACTGAGGGGTGTAGGTGAAGGTATTGGGGTGATCTGAGGGGTGAAGGTGCAGGAATTGGGGTGATCTGAGGGATGAAGGTGCAGGAATTGGGGTGATCTGAGGGGTGAAGGTGCAGGAATTGGGGTGATCTGAGGGGTGAAGGTGCAGGAATTGGGGTGATCTGAGGGGTGAAGGTGCAGGAATTGGGGTGATCTGAGAGGTGAAGGTGCAGGAATTGGGGTGATCTGAGGGATGAAGGTGCAGGAATTGGGGTGATCTGAGGGGTGAAGGTGCAGGAATTGGGGTGATCTGAGGAATGAAGGTGTAGGAATTGGGGTGATCTAAGGGTGAAGGTGCAGGAATTGGAGGTGATCTGAGGGATGAAGGTGCAGGAATTGGAGGTGATCTGATGGATGAAGGTGCAGGAATTGGGGTGATCTGAGGGGTGAAGGTGCAGGAATTGGAGGTGATCTGAGGGGTGAGGGTGCAGGAATTGGGGTGATCTGAGGGGTGAAGGTGCAGGAATTGGAGTGATCTGAGGGATGAAGGTGCAGGAATTGGGGTGATCTGAGGGATGAAGGTGCAGGAATTGAGGTGATCTGAGGGGTGAAGGTGCAGGAATTGGGGTGATCTGAGGGGTGAAGGTGCAGGAATTGGAGGTGATCTGAGGGGTGAAGGTGCAGGAATTGGAGGTGATCTGAGGGATGAAGGTGCAGGAATTGGAGGTGATCTGAGGGATGAAGGTGCAGGAATTGGGGTGATCTGAGGGATGAAGGTGCAGGAATTGGGGTGATCTGAGGGATGAAGGTGCAGGAATTGGGGTGATCTGAGGGGTGAAGGTGCAGGAATTGGGGTGATCTGAGGGATGAAGGTGCAGGAATTGGGGTGATCTAAGGGTGAAGGTGCAGGAATTGGAGGTGATCTGAGGGGTGAAGGTGCAGGAATTGAGGTGATCTGAGGGATGAAGGTGCAGGAATTGGAGGTGATCTGAGGGGTGAAGGTGCAGGAATTGAGGTGATCTGAGGGGTGAAGGTGCAGGAATTGTGGTGATCTGAGGGGTGAAGGTGCAGGAATTGGGGTGATCTGAGGGGTGAAGGTGCAGGAATTGGGGTGATCTAAGGGTGAAGGTGCAGGAATTGGAGGTGATCTGAGGGGTGAAGGTGCAGGAATTGGGGTGATCTGAGGGATGAAGGTGCAGGAATTGGAGGTGATCTGAGGGGTGAAGGTGCAGGAATTGGGGTGATCTGAGGGGTGAAGGTGCAGGAATTGGGGTGATCTGAGGGGTGAAGGTGCAGGAATTGGGGTGATCTGAGGGGTGAAGGTGCAGGAATTGGAGGTGATCTGAGGGGTGAAGGTGCAGGAATTGGAGGTGATCTGAGGGATGAAGGTGCAGGAATTGGGGTGATCTGAGGGGTGAAGGTGCAGGAATTGGGGTGATCTGAGGGGTGAAGGTGCAGGAATTGGAGGTGATCTGAGGGGTGAAGGTGCAGGAATTGGAGGTGATCTGAGGGATGAAGGTGCAGGAATTGGGGTGATCTGAGGGGTGAAGGTGCAGGAATTGGGGTGATCTGAGGGGTGAAGGTGCAGGAATTGGGGTGATCTGAGGGGTGAAGGTGCAGGAATTGGAGGTGATCTGAGGGGTGAAGGTGCAGGAATTGAGGTGATCTGAGGGGTGAAGGTGCAGGAATTGGGGTGATCTGAGGGATGAAGGTACAGGAATTGGGGTGATCTGAGGGGTGAAGGTGCAGGAATTGGGGTGATCTGAGGGATGAAGGTGCAGGAATTGAGGTGATCTAAGGGTGAAGGTGCAGGAATTGAGGTGATCTGAGGGGTGAAGGTGCAGGAATTGGGGTGATCTAAGGGTGAAGGTGCAGGAATTGGGGTGATCTGAGGGGTGAAGGTGCAGGAATTGGAGGTGATCTGAGGGATGAAGGTGCAGGAATTGGGGTGATCTGAGGGGTGAAGGTGCAGGAATTGGAGGTGATCTGAGGGGTGAAGGTGCAGGAATTGGGGTGATCTGAGGGGTGAAGGTGCAGGAATTGGAGGTGATCTGAGGGGTGAAGGTGCAGGAATTGGGGTGATCTGAGGGGTGAAGGTGCAGGAATTGGGGTGATCTGAGGGATGAAGGTGCAGGAATTGGGGTGATCTGAGGGGTGAAGGTGCAGGAATTGAGGTGATCTGAGGGGTGAAGGTACAGGAATTGGGGTGATCTGAGGGATGAAGGTGCAGGAATTGGGGTGATCTAAGGGTGAAGGTGCAGGAATTGGAGGTGATCTGAGGGATGAAGGTGCAGGAATTGGAGGTGATCTGATGGATGAAGGTGCAGGAATTGGGGTGATCTGAGGGGTGAAGGTGCAGGAATTGGAGGTGATCTGAGGGGTGAGGGTGCAGGAATTGGGGTGATCTGAGGGGTGAAGGTGCAGGAATTGGGGTGATCTGAGGGGTGAAGGTGCAGGAATTGGAGGTGATCTGAGGGATGAAGGTGCAGGAATTGGGGTGATCTAAGGGTGAAGGTGCAGGAATTGGAGGTGATCTGAGGGATGAAGGTGCAGGAATTGGGGTGATCTGAGGGGTGAAGGTGCAGGAATTGGGGTGATCTGAGGGGTGAAGGTGCAGGAATTGGAGGTGATCTGAGGGGTGAAGGTGCAGGAATTGGAGGTGATCTGAGGGATGAAGGTGCAGGAATTGGGGTGATCTGAGGGGTGAAGGTGCAGGAATTGGGGTGATCTGAGGGGTGAAGGTGCAGGAATTGGGGTGATCTGAGGGGTGAAGGTGCAGGAATTGGAGGTGATCTGAGGGGTGAAGGTGCAGGAATTGAGGTGATCTGAGGGGTGAAGGTGCAGGAATTGGGGTGATCTGAGGGATGAAGGTACAGGAATTGGGGTGATCTGAGGGGTGAAGGTGCAGGAATTGGGGTGATCTGAGGGATGAAGGTGCAGGAATTGAGGTGATCTAAGGGTGAAGGTGCAGGAATTGAGGTGATCTGAGGGGTGAAGGTGCAGGACTTGGGGTGATCTGAGGGATGAAGGTGCAGGAATTGGGGTGATCTGAGGGATGAAGGTGCAGGAATTGGGGTGATCTGAGGGATGAAGGTGCAGGAATTGGGGTGATCTAAGGGTGAAGGTGCAGGAATTGGAGGTGATCTGAGGGATGAAGGTGCAGGAATTGGGGTGATCTGAGGGGTGAAGGTGCAGGAATTGGGGTGATCTGAGGGGTGAAGGTACAGGAATTGGAGGTGATCTGAGGGGTGAAGGTGCAGGAATTGAGGTGATCTGAGGGGTAAAGGTGCAGGAATTGGGGTGATCTGAGGGATGAAGGTGCAGGAATTGGGGTGATCTGAGGGATGAAGGTGCAGGAATTGGGGTGATCTAAGGGTGAAGGTGCAGGAATTGGGGTGATCTGAGGGGTGAAGGTGCAGGAATTGGAGGTGATCTGAGGGATGAAGGTGCAGGAATTGGGGTGATCTGAGGGGTGAAGGTGCAGGAATTGGAGGTGATCTGAGGGGTGAAGGTGCAGGAATTGGGGTGATCTGAGGGGTGAAGGTGCAGGAATTGGAGGTGATCTGAGGGGTGAAGGTGCAGGAATTGGGGTGATCTGAGGGGTGAAGGTGCAGGACTTGGGGTGATCTGAGGGGTGAAGGTGCAGGAATTGGGGTGATCTGAGGGGTGAAGGTGCAGGAATTGGGGTGATCTGAGGGGTGAAGGTGCAGGAATTGGAGGTGATCTGAGGGGTGAAGGTGCAGGAATTGGGGTGATCTGGGGGGTGAAGGTGCAGGAATTGGGGTGATCTAAGGGTGATGGTGCAGGAATTGGAGGTGATCTGAGGGGTGAAGGTGCAGGAATTGGGGTGATCTGAGGGATGAAGGTGCAGGAATTGGGGTGATCTGAGGGATGAAGGTGCAGGAATTGGGGTGATCTGAGGGATGAAGGTGCAGGAATTGGGGTGATCTGAGGGATGAAGGTGCAGGAATTGGGGTGATCTAAGGGTGAAGGTGCAGGAATTGGAGGTGATCTGAGGGGTGAAGGTGCAGGAATTGGAGGTGATCTGAGGGGTGAAGGTGCAGGAATTGAGGTGATCTGAGGGGTGAAGGTGCAGGAATTGGGGTGATCTGAGGGGTGAAGGTGCAGGAATTGGGGTGATCTGAGGGATGAAGGTGCAGGAATTGGGGTGATCTAAGGGTGAAGGTGCAGAAATTGGAGGTGATCTGAGGGGTGAAGGTGCAGGAATTGGGGTGATCTAAGGGTGAAGGTGCAGGAATTGGAGGTGATCTGAGGGATGAAGGTGCAGGAATTGGGGTGATCTGAGGGGTGAAGGTGCAGGAATTGGGGTGATCTGAGGGGTGAAGGTGCAGGAATTGAGGTGATCTGAGGGGTGAAGGTGCAGGAATTGCGGTGATCTGAGGGATGAAGGTACAGGAATTGGGGTGATCTGAGGGGTGAAGGTGCAGGAATTGGGGTGATCTGAGGGGTGAAGGTGCAGGAATTGCGGTGATCTGAGGGGTGAAGGTGCAGGAATTGCGGTGATCTGAGGGATGAAGGTACAGGAATTGGGGTGATCTGAGGGGTGAAGGTGCAGGAATTGGAGGTGATCTGAGGGGTGAAGGTGCAGGAATTGAGGTGATCTGAGGGGTGAAGGTGCAGGAATTGCGGTGATCTGAGGGATGAAGGTACAGGAATTGGGGTGATCTGAGGGGTGAAGGTGCAGGAATTGGGGTGATCTGAGGGATGAAGGTGCAGGAATTGAGGTGATCTAAGGGTGAAGGTGCAGGAATTGGAGGTGATCTGAGGGGTGAAGGTGCAGGAATTGGGGTGATCTGAGGGGTGAAGGTGCAGGAATTGGGGTGATCTGAGGGATGAAGGTGCAGGAATTGGGGTGATCTAAGGGTGAAGGTGCAGGAATTGGAGGTGATCTGAGGGGTGAAGGTGCAGGAATTGGGGTGATCTGAGGGATGAAGGTGCAGGAATTGGAGGTGATCTGAGGGATGAAGGTGCAGGAATTGAGGTGATCTAAGGGTGAAGGTGCAGGAATTGGAGGTGATCTGAGGGGTGAAGGTGCAGGAATTGGGGTGATCTGAGGGGTGAAGGTGCAGGAATTGGGGTGATCTGAGGGATGAAGGTGCAGGAATTGGGGTGATCTGAGGGGTGAAGGTGCAGGAATTGGAGGTGATCTGAGGGGTGAAGGTGCAGGAATTGAGGTGATCTGAGGGGTGAAGGTGCAGGACTTAGGGTGATCTGAGGGATGAAGGTGCAGGAATTGGGGTGATCTGAGGGATGAAGGTGCAGGAATTGGGGTGATCTGAGGGGTGAAGGTGCAGGAATTGAGGTGATCTGAGGGGTGAAGGTACAGGAATTGGAGGTGATCTGAGGGATGAAGGTGCAGGAATTGGGGTGATCTAAGGGTGAAGGTGCAGGAATTGGAGGTGATCTGAGGGGTGAAGGTGCAGGAATTGGGGTGATCTGAGGGGTGAAGGTGCAGGAATTGGAGGTGATCTGAGGGGTGAAGGTGCAGGAATTGAGGTGATCTGAGGGGTGAAGGTGCAGGAATTGGTGTGATCTGAGGGGTGAAGGTACAGGAATTGGGGTGATCTGAGGGGTGAAGGTGCAGCACTTGGGGTGATCTGAGGGTTGATGGTGCAGGAATTGGGGTGATCTGAGGGGTGAAGGTGCAGGAATTGGAGGTGATCTGAGGGGTGAAGGTGCAGGAATTGGGGTGATCTGAGGGATGAAGGTGCAGGAATTGGGGTGATCTAAGGGTGAAGGTGCAGGAATTGGAGGTGATCTGAGGGGTGAAGGTGCAGGAATTGGGGTGATCTGAGGGATGAAGGTGCAGGAATTGAGGTGATCTGAGGGGTGAAGGTGCAGGAATTGAGGTGATCTGAGGGGTGAAGGTGCAGGAATTGGGGTGATCTGAGGGATGAAGGTGCAGGAATTGGAGGTGATCTGAGGGATGAAGGTGCAGGAATTGGGGTGATCTGAGGGATGAAGGTGCAGGAATTGGGGTGATCTGAGGGGTGAAGGTGCAGGAATTGGGGTGATCTGAGGGATGAAGGTACAGGAATTGGGGTGATCTGAGGGGTGAAGGTGCAGGAATTGGGGTGATCTGAGGGATGAAGGTGCAGGAATTAGGGTGATCTGAGGGGTGAAGGTGCAGGAATTAGGGTGATCTGAGGGGTGAAGGTGCAGGAATTGGGGTGATCTGAGGGATGAAGGTGCAGGAATTAGGGTGATCTGAGGGGTGAAGGTGCAGGAATTGGGGTGATCTGAGGGATGAAGGTACAGGAATTGGAGGTGATCTGAGGGGTGAAGGTGCAGGAATTGGGGTGATCTGAGGGATGAAGGTGCAGGAATTGGGGTGATCTGAGGGATGAAGGTGCAGGAATTGGGGTGATCTGAGGGATGAAGGTGCAGGAATTGGGGTGATCTGAGGGGTGAAGGTGCAGGAATTGGGGTGATCTGAGGGATGAAGGTGCAGGAATTGGGGTGATCTGAGGGGTGAAGGTGCAGGAATTGGGGTGATCTGAGGGATGAAGGTGCAGGAATTGAGGTGATCTAAGGGTGATGGTGCAGGAATTGGAGGTGATCTGAGGGGTGAAGGTGCAGGAATTGGGGTGATCTGAGGGATGAAGGTGCAGGAATTGGGGTGATCTGAGGGGTGAAGGTGCAGGAATTGGGGTGATCTGAGGGATGAAGGTGCAGGAATTAGGGTGATCTGAGGGGTGAAGGTGCAGGAATTGGGGTGATCTGAGGGATGAAGGTACAGGAATTGGAGGTGATCTGAGGGGTGAAGGTGCAGGAATTGGGGTGATCTGAGGGATGAAGGTGCAGGAATTGGGGTGATCTGAGGGGTGAAGGTGCAGGAATTGAGGTGATCTGAGGGATGAAGGTGCAGGAATTGAGGTGATCTAAGGGTGATGGTGCAGGAATTGGAGGTGATCTGAGGGGTGAAGGTGCAGGAATTGGGGTGATCTGAGGGATGAAGGTGCAGGAATTGGGGTGATCTGAGGGGTGAAGGTGCAGGAATTGGAAGTGATCTGAGGGGTGTATCATCGCACAGCAGTGGGCACCGGCACTAAGGTTGCTCGTGTTGGGTGTGGCAGCTCTGCTTATCTATGGTGTGATAGATTGTCTGTCTTTTCTGATATTTAATAGAGCTGGGATTTTTTCATTATTTATTTGAATTGGATTTGGGTAGACTTATTCTTGACAGATTTGTTTGATGTTGAAGTTTCGTACAGCTGACTTCATTCTTCTGTTTCTTTTCCAGGTTGCTGAGATTGGACACAATGGAAACAATGCAGAGCATTAAGTGTGTGGTAGTCGGGGATGGAGCTGTAGGGAAAACTTGTCTTCTCATGTGTTACCAAACCAACACTTTCCCTGTGGAGTTCTACCCCAGGGTGCTTGATAACTACAATGGCCCGATTACAGTGGATGGAAAAACTGTGAGCCTAAACTTGTGGGACACAGGAGGCCAGGAAGAGTATGACCGACTAAGGCCATTTTGTTACCCCCAGACCAATGTCGTCATCATCTGCTTCTCCATTGCCAGTCCGTTATCTTATCAGAGTGTAAAGCATAACTGGTATCCTGAAGTGCACCACCATTGTCATAACATTCCCATCCTCTTAGTGGGCACCAAGAAGGATCTAAGAACCAACATGGATGTCATCCAAAAGTTACAAGAGAAGAACCTGTTACCGATCACCTACCAACAAGGGGTCAGCTTGTCCCAGCAAATTCACGCGGTAAAGTACGTGGAGTGCTCAGCGATGAACCAAGAAGGCATCCAAGAAGTTTTCTCAGAGTCAGTAAGAGCCGTTCTCAACCCAGTAAAAAAGAAGGGTCCATGCTTCTTACTGTGAAAAGAAAATGCTTCCAAGATGATGATCTGGTAACTGTGACCTTCTTGTGTTGATCTCAGATCAGAAGACTTTGTCTTGAAGAACCACAACCTACATAAACCTCAGACATTTCAGACTCTTCTATGTGTTACTTATGTAAAATGTTCATTAGACCAAAGAAGCCCCAGATGGAGATGAATATTTCAGACCTCCAGCAAACTCTCCAATGGTTTTGTCTGTTCCAGTCATATTTCAGAGTGTTTAAGGGGATGTATACCCTCGTTTTTTTGTTTTTTTTTTTAATAACAAACATATCATACTTACCTCCACTGTGCCGTTTGTTTTGCACAGTGTGGCTTCTGAACCTTGTCTTCTGGGGTCCCCCGGCAGCGCTCACGGCTCTTCCCCACATTGGTAAACCCCCTGGGAGAAGAGCTCCCGAGTCCATCATTGGCGTGTATAGACACAGAATGCCGGACTCAGCCCTGCCCTCTGGCGCCCGCGTCATTGGATTTGATTGACAACAGTGGTAGCCAATGGCTGTGCAGCTATCAATCTATCCAATCAAGAGCCGAGAACCCCAGGCAGAGAGGTAGAGCGCGTCTCTGCCGAGGGAATGAACGGGCTCAGGTGAGTAAAACGGGGTGGGGCTGCATAGAAAGCATTAAGGTGAAAAAACATGAGGGTTTACAACCCCTTTAAGTCTTGTCTGGCCACTCTGGTCAGTGCTCCAAGGAGTCCATTGTTTCTAGAACTGACTCACTGTTTGCAGGGATATTCTTCCCCTTCAACAAGTGCGCCAACATCCTCAAGGGCCCCAACTAAGCCGCCAGAAGACCTTAACGACACAAATGACTTTCTATGAGCACAATTTACAGCATATTCATATTTCTCTGTTTTTAGCTTCCTTACCTCAAGTGTCCTTAGCCATTATCGGCATTGGTACCATTCTGTTGTTGCTCTATAATGCTCATTTATTGAGGAGAACTTCAGTTATTATAGTGAAGCCTTACTATAGTGTAAGCTATGAGGAAATCCTTGTTGTTATACTCTGCTTCTCTGAACATTACTTGACAATATACTTTGTTACTTTGCCACAATGTCTCGAGTCTCATTTCAGGGTGATCCTAAAGTATTATCACAAATGATTAATGTCTACCTATTGACATGCATACCCGAGGTGTCAGTGGTGCTGGGGACTTTGCCAAGGTCAAGAACAGAGGACCCGACATAACCAGAGGCCCCTGTGGGGTAGAGCTACACTGACATGTAGCCAAGCCTGATATGCTCCCCCTTGGGTTTCTGGAGAACTTTACAATTGCACCACTTCTGGTCCATATTGCCCTCACCAAGAAGTTCACATCAACCTGTGTCCGATTCCCAGTGACTTGATGAATTGGAGATCCAAAGAAAAGTCGGTTTTGTGCTAGTCTGGTGAGATTCTCCAGTGTCACCCCCATAGCTATAGTCAATTATTATTATACAGGATTTATGTAGTGCCAATAGTTTACACAGCACTTTACAATATAAAAGGGAGACAATCCAGTTATAATACAATAAAATACAAGAGGATTAGGAGGGCCCTGCTCGGAAGAGCTTACAATCTAATAGGGTGGGGCAGGTGGTACAAAAGGTTGTAACTGTGGGGAATGAGCTGATGGAAGTGGTAGGAGATTAGTTGGAGACGTGATAGGCTTTCCTGAAGAGATGAGTTTTCAGGGATCGTCTGAAGGTAGAAGAGTAGGGGATAGCCGGATAGATGGAGGTAGCGAGTTCCAGAGGATGGAAGAGGCTCTGGAGAAATCCTGGAGACGAGCATGGGAGGAGGAGACGAGAGAGCTTGAGAGTAGGAGGTCTTGAGAAGAGCGGAGAGGACGATTTGGGTGATATTTGGAGACAAGATTGGTGATGTAGCTCGGGGCAGAGTTGTGAATGGCTTTGTATGTTGTGGTTAGTATTTTGAATTTAATTCACTGGGTGATTGGGATTGATTGGGTGATAGTCAATGTGTCCAACCATCTAGTACTCGGCCTACCCTTTTCGCTGGTTCCTTCCATTTTCCCTAAACACTTTTGTCTTCTCCAGTGATCTCTCTCTTCTGATCATCTGACCAGAATAGGACAGTCATAACTTTTTGGGCTTCCAGTGACACAGTCTCTTTCATCTCTTCCAAAATCGATCTGTTAACTATATAGGCAAAACATGGCACTCATCAAATCCTTCTCCAGCACCAAAGATGGAATAAGTCGATCTTCTTTCTCTCCTGTTTCTGCAGTGTCCGGCTTTCAAATCCGTGATTGACACCTGAGAAAATGAGTGTGTAGGTAGGTGACCTGCTGTGTATTTAGTTTGCACTCAGCTGCTCAGGTCAGGGGGAAAGGGTTCATGTCTTGCTGCCTTTTTTCCAGTGTGTGGATTTCACTGGGGTCCAGCCTCCCTCCCGTGTTCTATAAAAGAGAAGTCCGGATCCTGGGGGGGGGGGGGGGGGGGGGCGGTTCCGGGGGGGAAATGCTTGGGGTACCTACACTAAAGACTTTCGGGGATATGTGTTTTGCACTGGAATGCAGATTTGCCAGAAGAAAGCTGGAACATGGACTTCTCTGTTAGAGCACCGCCAAGCTTGGACTTCACCTGTGCAGGTAACCCGGGGCAGCCACAATCAGGTACAGTTAGGGAAAAGACGTTACTGCATGTTATACATGTTCTTCCAAAAGTTCAGTAAAGTTGTTTCTACTGCTCAAGGCCTGGTTTGAAGTTACTCAAGGATGGCATGTGGGGTCCTGACGTCTCTCTAAGGAACCCAGGTCTGTAATAACACATTGGGGTCTGTGGATATCTAGTGCAGTCTAAGAGGAGGAGAAGTTGCCATAGGGAACCACAGGAGGAAACAGCAACCAGTCGTTGGCATGGTACCTGGTTGGGTGAGAGGTCCTCTGGTCCTCTGGTAGTGAGGTGGTTCAGTGCTCCGACTCCCTCCCTAGCTGTCTGTCTCCACTGGTCACTGGGAATGGAACAGCGTAGTGGAGATCTATGGCTTGGTCACTTGGTACGTAAGGCAAGGGTTAAGTGACACGAATGTATGAAGTCCATGCTATGTGCTCAGTGGGACCCCATTCTGTTACTGGGAGCAAGGTAACAGAGGTATGTTGACTGGTGGAGCGGGCTTAGGCTCCGCCCCTCCTAATACAAAGCATACACCTGTACAAGTGTGTAGGACAAGGGACAACATCTTCTGGAGGAACTCCGCATGCAACACTCCACATAAGTGGCTCATCTCTGAGGAGGGGGCTGCCTTAACCCCTCGCCACCCAGGTCAATTCTGACATTTCTCTCCTACATGTAAAAATCATCATTTGTTTGCTAGAAAATGACATAGAACCCCCAAATATTATATATATTTTTTAGCAAAGACCCTAGAGAATAAAATGGTGGTCTTTTTTATCTTGCACGGTATTTGCGCAGCAATTTTTTCGAACGCGTTTTTTTTTTGGATAAAAACAGTTTTGTGCTTCTGCGTGAGAGCTCACGGGGGCAGGGGCGCTTTAAATTATTATTTTTTTTATTGTTAATTTTACTTTTTCTTTGACACTTTTTGAAAAAAAAACAAATTGTAAACATCCCTTGTAATAGGAATATGGAACGATCGGTCCTCTTTAGAGTGAGATCCGGGGTCAATAAGACCCCACATCTCACCTCTAGGCTGGGAAGCCTGAAATAAAAAAAAAAATCTGCTTCACCGGAATTCTCTATGGTAAACATCCGGGGGATCTGTTCTCCGACTCACCGATGAAAGTGGTGAGTCGGTAGAAGTACCGGGGGGCGGCGGCAGGGGGGGGAGTCCCCTCTTGTCACCCGTAAGAACGATCTAGGGGTGGAACAGCTGTTACAATCATTCTTATGGTGTAGGGAATCGCCAGCTGAAAAAGCTGATATCTGAATGATGCCTGTAGCTGCCCCCGTCATTCAGATATCCCCCCACAAAGCCCAGGATGTCATATGACGGGCGGCGGGCGGGAAGTGTTTGATTCTTTACATAACGGTGGCCCCACGCTTGGTCCTGGGCATTGGTGGCACACCTTCGGGCACGATGTTAGGATGAGTGACCCTGACCACCACCCGCCGTCCTCTCATGTGACCCAGAACTTGGCACCCGGCAAGTTAATGGGAAGCATGGAGGAAATGTCCATCATCCACCAATGTCACTATTCTACTACTCTGAGGTAGGGATGAGCTTCGTGTTCAAGTCGAACATCGTGTGCTTGGTCGTTCGCCAAATTACGAACGTTGTGGGCCGTTCGTGCCAAATTCGAGTGGTGTGTCACGGCCCATAATTCACTGCGGCATCGCAGTGCATTGCTGGCTGATGATTGGCCAAGCATGCACTATGACCCGCATGCTTGGCCAATCACAGCACCGTCTGTACAGAGAGCCGTAATTGGCCAAAGCCAGGGAGTCTTTGGCCAATTATGGCTCAGGGGGTTTAGTACACGCCCCACACTATATAAGGCGCCTGCGTGGCACCCTGTGTAATGTGTTGCGTTGGAGAGAGAGAGAGAGAGAGAGAGAGAGACAGTGTCATTTGATTTAAGTTAGATAGAGTAGACAGGCGAGTCAGTTAGCTGCACTTACAGTGAATTGTGTATATATATATATATATATATATATATATATATATATATATATATATATATATATCCCAGGTGTTGTGTGTATATATATATACATCCTAGGTGTTGTGTGTGTGTATATATATATATATATACTGTATTCAGTTTAGTTGGATCCTGTTCTTCTCTTCCTAATATACTGACAGGCAGGCAGGTGTTTTTACAGTATTTACAGTTACTGTACTGTGTACCCTGCACAGTCTCACCTACAGTATAGCTACCTGAAGACAATTGCTGTTGTTCTCATACTAATAATACCACAGGCAGGCAGTTGATTCTGCTAGTTGCAGTATCAGTATATATATATATACATCTCAGCTTTGTGCAGCTACATCTCACTATAGGCCATTAGTATGTCTGGAAGGCCAACAAGGAGAGGCAGACAGTCACAAGCCAATAAAAGAGGGCAAGCAGGCTCTGTGTCTAGAGGCAACAGTGCTGGTCCTGGACATGGTGCATCCTCATCAGCATGTGGCCGTGGGACACGCTTGGCCTTTTTTTCAGCAGCTGGCCATGTTGAGCCGCAACATGCGGAAGACTTGGTCGAGTGGATGACCAAGCCGTCCTCATCCTCCTCATCGTCTCTCACCCATGCTCAGGGTACTTTGTCTGGCAAAGCAGCGGCCTCTTCCCTTGGCTCAATGTCATCAGTGACTCCTTCCCTAGCCCCACCATGTCCTCCTGAGGAGTCCCTCGAACTGTTTGACCACAGTGTTGGGTACATGCTCCAGGAGGATGCCCAGCGTTTGGAAGGCTCTGATGATGATACTGAGCTCGATGAAGGCAGTAACATGAGCACGGACAGAGGGGGTGCCCAAGAAGGACAGCAATCTGGCAGTCATGCTCCCCCTGCTGCAGCATACTGCCAGGTTTGCTCCAGTGATGAGGAGGGAGGGGATGATGAGGTCACTGACTCAACATGGGTGCCTGATAGGAGAGAGGAGGAGGAGGAGGAGGAGGCACATCACCAACGAGGCAGGATGCTCTCCAGGGGCCAGCCTAAGGGCAGCACACTGACTGCATCACACCGCAGAGCTCCGCATGTGCAGGGCACTGCTGTTTCTGCACGTTATTCCAAAAATTCTTTGGTGTGGGCCTTTTTTGAGACGAGTGCATCAGATCGCACCGCTGCTACTTGCAACATATGTCTCAAGCGTATCTCACGTGGCCAAAACATCTCCCACTTGGGCACCACATGCTTGACCAGACATATGTTGACCTGCCATGCGGTTCGTTGGCAAGCTTTTCAAGAAACCCACACCAAAGAACAAAGAGGACCTCTCCTTGCTCCTCATCAGCTGAGATCTCCAACCCCACTATACCTTCAGTCCTCTCTGAGACCTGCACTGAGAGGAATGAAGGTGTAGAATTAGGTGTGTCACAGCCAAGTACTTGCGGGCAATCTGCTTTTGGTACACCGACGTCAGATTGTACCAGGCAAATTTCCGTGCCCCAGCTGCTGCACAGGAGACAGAAGTTCACTCCCAGCCATCCACATGCCCAGCGGTTGAATGCTAGCTTGGCTAAATTGCTAGCACTTCAACTGCTACCTTTTCATTTGTTAGACTCTTCCCCTCTTCTGTGAGTTTGTGGAATGTGCGGTTCCTCAGTGGCAGGTTCCCAAACGCCATTTTTTCTCACAGAAGGTGATTCTGGCTCTCTACCGGCATGTGGAAAGCAATGTCTTGGCCTCGCTGGACAGGGCGGTCAGCGGTAAGGTGCATATTACCGCTGACTCATGGTCCAGCAGGCATGGACAGGGGCGTTACTTAAGTTTCACGGCACATTGGGTGACTCTGCTGGCAGCTGGGAAGGATGCAGGACAAGGTGCAGTAGTGTTGGAGGTTGTTCCGCCACCATGCCTCCAAAATGCCACTACTAATGATTGTGACACACCTCTCTCCTCCACCCCCTCCTCTTCTTCTTCCTCCATGGCCTCTTCCTGTGCTTTGTCCTCGGAACCAGCGGTGCTCCGTATGCGTTCAAGGGGCTACGCAAGTACACAGGCCAAAAGATGCCATGCGGTGCTTGAGCTGGTGTGCTTGGAGGACAGGAGCCACACTGGGGCAGAGGTTCTGTCAGCTCTGCAGGGGCAGGTTCAGAGGTGGTTGACGCCACACCAACTTAAGCCAGAAATGGTGGTTTGCGACAATGGCACCAACCTCCTCTCTGCCCTCCGACAGGGACAACTGACCCATGTGCCTTGTTTGGCTCACGTCCTTAACTTGGTGGTGCAGCGGTTCTTGGGCAGGTACCCGGGCTTACAGGATCTTACGAGAACATAAAGCACAAGTGGTATCCTGAAGTGATCCATCATTGTACTAACGTTCCCATCCTCCTGTTGGCCACCAAGAAGGATCTTAGAACCAACCCGGATGTCATCAAAGAACTAAAAGAGCAGAATCAGCTACCAATCACCTACCAACAAGGGGTCAGCCTGTCTAGGCAAATTCACGCAGTAAAGTACATGGAGTGCTCAGCGCTGAACCAAGAAGGTCTCAATGAAGTTTTCTCAGAGTCAGTGAGAGCCGTTCTCAACCATCTAAAAAAGAGGAGTCCATGTGTCTTAATGTGAAAAGAAGATGCTTCCAAGATGATGATCTGCTCACTGGGACATCCTTGTGTTGGTCTCAGATCACGTGACTTTGTCCTGAAGAACCACAACCTACATAGACCTCAAAGACAATTATTACAGACTCCTCTATGTGTTCCTTATGTAAAATGTTCAATAGACCAAAGAAACCCTAGATGAAGATGAAAATTTCAGACCTCCAGCAATATCCTCAATGGTTTTGTCTGTTTTGGTGTTGGGCACAATATATATATATGGCTGCTGGTCAGAATATAAAATAAATAACCATCATCATATTTTAAAGCAGTGATGGTGAACCTTGGCAGCCCAGATGTTTTGGAACTACATTTCCCATGATGCTCATGCACTCTGCAGTGTAGTTCAGCATCATGGGAAATGAAGTTCCAAAACATCTGGGGTGCCAAGGTTCGCCATCACTGTTTTAGAGTATTAACCCTTGTCTGGCCACACTCTCGCCAATGCTCCAAGGAGACCATTGTCTCTAAAACTGGCTCACTATTTGCAGGAAGACCCCCCCCTTCAACAAGTGCATCAACATTTTCAAGGGTCCCAACTTCGCCAGTAGAAGACTAAACTTAAAGACTGTAAACAAAGGACCTGCTACGAGCGCAATTTACAGCAAATTCATATTTCTCTTTTTTCAGAAGGCCTAGGCCTAGCTTCCTCACCTCAAGTGTCCTTAGCCCTTATCAGCATTGGCGGCATTCTGTTGTTGCTCTATAATGCTCATTTATTAAAGAGAAATACAGCTTAGTCCAGTTTGGTTTGAACTTAAGGTAACACTCTAACCATCTCAAGTGAAGCCTTATTATAGTATAAGCTATGAGGAAATCCTTGTTGTTATACTCTGCTTGTCTGAACATTACTTGATAATATACTTTGTTACTTTTCCACAACGTCTGGAGTCTCATTTCCGGGTGATCCTAAGGTATTATCACAAATGATTAATCTTTACCTATTGACATGCATACCTGAGGTGACAGTGGTGCTGAGGTCTTTGCCAAGTTCAAGGTAAGAACAGAGGACCCAACATAACCAGAGGCTCCTGTGGGGTAGAGCTACACTGATATGCAGCAAAGCCTGATATGCCCCCCTTGGGTTTCCTGAAGTTTACAATTGCACCATTTCTGGTCCATATTGCCCTCACTGAGAAGTTATGTAAGGGTAAAGGCTCTTGTTTGACACACTTCATCAATATTGCTTGAACTTGATGGACTTGTGTCTTTTTTCAACCAGACTAACTATATAACTACAGTGGGGCAAAAAAGTATTTAGTCACCACCAATTGTGGAAGTTCTCCCACTTAAAAAGATGAGAGAGGCCTGTAATTGTCATCATAGGTAGACCTCAACTATGAGAGACAAAATGTGGAAACAAATCCAATCACATTGTCTGATTTGGAAAGAATTTATTTGCAAATTATGGTGGAAAATAAGTATTTGGTGAATATGAAGAGTTCATCTCAATACTTTGTTATATCTCCTTTGCTGGCAATGACAGAGGTCAAACGTTTCCTGTAAGTCTTCACAAGGTTGTCACACACTGTTGCTGGTCTGTTGGCCCATTCCTCCATGCAGATCTCCTCTAGAGCAGCGATGTTTTGGGGCTGTCGCTGGGCAACACGGACTTTCAACTCCCTCCAAAGGTTTTCTATGGGGTTGAGATCTGGAGACTGGCTAGGCTGCTCCAGGACCTTGAAATGCTTCTTATGAAGCCACTCCTTCATTGCCCGGGCGGTGTGTTTGGGATCATTGTCATGCTGAAAGACCCGGCCACATTTCATCTTCAATGCCCTTGCTGATGGGAGGAGCTTTGCACTCAGAATCTCACGATACATGGCCCCATTCATTCTTTCATGTACACGGATCAGTCGTCCTGTTCCCTTTGCAGAGAAACAGCCCCAAAGCATGATGTTGCCACCCCCATGCTTCACAGTAGGTTTGGTGTTCTTTGGTTGCAACTCAGCATTCTCTCTCCTCCAAACACGACGAGTTGTGTTTCTACCAAACAGTTCTACTTTGGTTTCATCTGACCATATGACATTCTCCCAATCCTCTTCTGGATCATCCAAATACTCTCTAGCAAACCTCAGACGGGCCCGGGCGGCGTAGTGTGTTACTGATGGTAGCCTTTGTTACGTTGGTCCCAGCTCTCTGCAGGTCATTCACTAGGTCCCCCATGTGGTTCTGGGATTTTTGCTCACCGTTCTTGTGATCATTTTGACCCCACGGGATGAGATCTTGCGTGGAGCCCCGGATCGAGGGAGATTATCAGTGGTCTTGTATGTCTTCCATTTTCTAATTATTGCTCCCACAGTTGATTTCTTCACACCAAGCTGCTTGCCTATTGCAGATTCTGTCTTTCCAGCCTGGTGCAGGTCTACAATTTTGTTTCTGGTGTCCTTCGACAGCTCTTTAGTCTTCACCATAGTGGAGTTTGGAGTGTGACTGTTTGAGGTTGTGGACAGGTGTCTTTTATACTGATAACAAGTTCAAACAGGTGCCATTAATACAGGTAATGAGTGGAGGACAGAGGAGCCTCCTAAAGAAGAAGATCTGTGAGAGCCAGAAATCTCGCTTGTTTGTAGGAGACCAAATACTTATTTTCCACCATAATTTGCAAATAAATTCTTTCAAAAATCAGACAATGTGATTGGATTTGTTTCCACATTTTGTCTCTCATAGTTGAGGTATACCTATGATGACAATTACAGGCCTCTCTCATCTTTTCAAGTGGGAGAACTTCCACAATTGGTGGTGACTAAATACTTTTTTGCCCCACTGTATATAACTATGTAACTATGCAACTATGTTATACATGTTCTGCCAAAGGTGTAAAGTTGTTCCTACTGCTCAAGGCCTGGTCTGAAGTTACTCAAGGGGTGCATGTGGTGTCCTGGTGTCTCTCTAAGGAACCCGGGTCTAAAATAGCACATTGGGGTTTATGAATATCACTGCAATGCAAGATAAGCCTGTGAGTCTAAGAGGAGAAGTTGCAGTGGATAACCAAAGGCGGAAACAGCAACCAGTCATTGGCATGGTACCTGGTTGGGTGAAAGGTCCTCTGGTAGCAAGAGGGTTTGGTGTTCCAACTCCCTCCCTAGCTGTCCGTCTACACTGGTCACCAGGAGTGGAACAGGGTTATGGAGATCTATAACCTGGTCACTTGGTACGTAAGGCAAGAGTTAAGTGAGAGCACGCCATTCTGTTACTGGGAGTGAGGTGACAGAGGTATGCTGACTGATGGAGTGGGAAGAGGCTCCACATGTCCCTTCTAATGCAACACATACATCTGCACAAGTGTGTAGGTGCGTGTTGGAGACTGTCTTAATGTTTGATTCTTCACATGACCATGGCTCCTGCCTGGTCCTGGGCATTGACAAGTAAGCCTTCCGGTGAGGTTTTACCCATGTGGTAGTATGTGTGACTCCAAACACCGCCTGGAGCAGCCCAAAGAACCCACCCCGGGGGGTAGTCCTCTCATGTGCCCCAGAACTTGGTGCCCAGTGAGTTAACGGAAAGCATGGAGGAAAGGTCCACATTCAACCCCACTACCCCTTCACTTTTGGCACCCAATGTGGGGCTACGATCACTGCATGCACCTGAAGACCACCCCTAAAAGGCCATGGCCATGATTAATTTTCTAAAGCTTGCCCAGCTTGTCCAGCAATACTCCACGTGAACTGCACACGGGTCCACCATCAACCCCACTACCCCTTACACATGCACCTGAACACCACCCCTAAAGAGTCCATGGCTGTAGTTAGTTTTCTAGAATTTGCCCAGGCTTGTCCAGCAATACTCCACGTGAACTGCTCACAGTGCCGGATTTAGACCTTGGGGGTCTTCAACATAGAAATGAAATTATATGACAAATAAAAAAGGTAACTGAAGTGAATGATAAACCGCATTTGTTCTAAGAAAAAAATAAGTTCCGAAGAAGACACTTGTCTGATTTTTCTTCTCAGTTTTATTGACTGTAAGAATCTACATTACATGGGTCATTGGAAGCGGCCAATCATACATCACATTTCACATTACATGGGTCATTGGAACCGGCCAATCATACATCACAGTTCACATTACACGGGTCATTGGAACCGGCCAATCATACATCACAGTTCACATTACACGGGTCATTGGAACCGGCCAATCATACATCACAGTTCACATTACACGGGTCATTGGAACCGGCCAATCATACATCACAGCTCACATTACACGGGTCATTGGAACCGGCCAATCATACATCACAGTTCACATTACACGGGTCATTGGAACCGGCCAATCATACATCACAGTTCACATTACACGGGTCATTGGAACCGGCCAATCATACATCACAGTTCACATTACACGGGTCATTGGAACCGGCCAATCATACATCACAGTTCACATTACACGGGTCATTGGAACCGGCCAATCATACATCACAGTTCACATTACACGGGTCATTGGAACCGGCCAATCATACATCACAGTTCACATTACACGGGTCATTGGAACCGGCCAATCATACATCACAGTTCACATTACACGGGTCATTGGAACCGGCCAATCATACATCACAGTTCTGCATCACCCTACAATATTTACAACAAGGCTTCCTTCCTGCACTCAGCATCTGTAAAATCTTTAACTTAAGCCATCCATAGATGGATGGAATCTCGGTTGGTTCAGCAGGAATCCTCTGAGATGCGATCCATGTATGGGCAAGCTGGTTGTACCCAAGTCCATCCATCGATTGAATTGGGTAAATCCAGCCTGTTGAATTTTTTACATGCCATTACTGCCAACGGCTATAGCGGTAACCACTGTGTTCTGCCAGCCAGGAAGACTCCCCAGTTGGCAGAACACAAAAGCACTGCAGGAGGCATCCCCCCATCACTGACTTTGTAAATGGGGCAATGGAGGGATTTTCTTTCCTTTCACCTGTGATGGAAGGAAAGAAAATCACATACTCCATGGGCTGCCCAACTCATCAAACTGTATGATGATGAGGACATGGCTCTGGGCAGCCAGTAGGCACAGAGCACTTCATGGGTCATGGTGATTCTCAGATCATTCTTTATCAGGGCCAACTTGCTGAACAACCTTCCTCCCGAACAACTAGTGACCATCACGCTCAAACATATTCTAAGTGTAGCACCCTGGGGTTTAGTCAGGGAGCTCCTCACAAAAGTCACCCTGGTTAATTGATAGAGATCCATTGATTTCTCCCTAAGATTGGACTTGTTGCACTTTTCTCTTTTACCACTAGGTGGCCAGGTATTTGGTGGTACTAGATACAAGAAGGGCAACCCAAGGTCAGGATCTGGGTATATGGGATATCTCAATGGGCAGGGGTTTTCTTGAATCCCTTGGCCTGCTGGGAGAGCCTATATATTCAGGTGAGGTCAGGAGATCTACATTCTGTGCCACCTGGACGGCTGTCTGGGTGGATGTGTGTCGTGTTCCCCGGGCTGCTAGGCCAGAGATTGGGCCTATCCTGGGTGCATCTGGCTGCTAGGCTGTGTGAGGGCCCATCCAGAAGCAAGAGAGCAGCCCAGGGTTGGGACTGCAGTCCAACCAGAAGTGATGGTTCTGCCGGCCGGAGAACCTGCCGTGGTGGGAGGTAGAGGGGAAGCTGTTGCCACTAAGGGACCAACCACCTTATTACCAGGGACCACAGTGAGTAACTGAAGCAAGTACTGGAGCAGCATTCTCACCAAGCGGGGACTGTGGAGAGTCAAGAATTTTCAGGCGGTGATCAGGTAAGGGACCCAACCAGTGGAGAAGACGCTTACAGAGCAGCCTTGTGAGTCAAGCCAGGGACCGAGCCGGTCAGCAGGGATGAAGCTTGAGAAGTATCTGGAGTGCCAAGTCTAGGGACCCAGCAGAGAAGCGGGAGTGACGCTTGAGGGAGATACCACCACAGGCCTTGGAGGAGCTCAAGGGATTCAGACTTAGCGAATCTGAGAGACCGGGAGTTCAGTGTTGAATAACTACAAGAGACAGTTGTAGTGAAGCTGAAGGAACTGTTACGTTTGACTTAGGAACTGTTAAAGACTGTTGCCATAGCAGACAGCATTCCTACATATGCAGACGTGGCACCTTGCTGGGGCCTTTCCCTGCATGGCTGTCCTCCTATTGAAGTCTCGGAGTCTGCCAATTGAATCTACAGCTACTTAGGGGTGTCCTGGCCCTAACCCTCTTTCCCTCCAAAATATAAAAAGGACTGTTAAGAGAAATAAAACCTCTTTTACATACAAGAAGTGTCTGGCGCCCAATAACTTTGTCCACCTTGCACTCACTATACCTCACAACCCACCACATACAGAAGGATGTCAGCTGTCTTTGGCCTGGAAAGTTCTCATTAGACTGGACAAGGCCAGAGAGCTTGCTACATAAGAGCCATATTACCTCCTGAAAAGGGATGGGCAAGCCCTTCATCATGTCATAAGGCTGCCTTTTGAGATGAAGTGAGACATGACTGGAGTGGGGAAAAGGTTGTAAACCGGACAATTTCCTCAACGAACGTTCTACTGAAGTCTGGAGGGAAAATACATTTTTTTTATAAAGGAGGTCTGGTGTGGTCGAAATATTAAAGCTTCTGCTATAAGCAAGTAATTCCGTGCGCTAATAAGCACAATCATAACTCTCTAATATAATGCCGGGAAAGCGCGCTTGTATATCTCCAAGTAACACAGACAGACGCTGGTATCACGTGGAGCTTAGCACAATGATCTCATAAAGTGTCTCACAATGTCAACAATACTTACATGGCTCTGAACACGATCGTGTGCACATTCCCACCGCTACCAATGACGAGAGCCGTACTCTATCATGGCTCAGTGGGCCATCATTTTGTATGGTTATACTATGGTTCCCATGTACGCAGATCTGCTTACTAGGAGCGTTAATGCGATCACCATGAGGTGGCCGTATTACAGCAAAACAGACACTGGGGGACATCTGACAACATATATAAATAAAAATCTCCACAACACTGGGACCCCCTCTGCCAGAGGGGCCCAGTGCAATTACCCTTCCCCCCCTTATAAATCCAACACTGACCGCACATGCCTACCCTGGCTCCTGACCACGATAGCCTTCTCAATTTGGTGGAGAAGAGAAAAGGGGAGTATATAACAATGAAATCCAGAACAAGGCTCAGGTCTTCTATGTGCTACAAGTCTGGACAGCAACTGGCATGGAAGAATCTGGACAGCCAAGACACCGGAGATCGGTTCATTTCTACAGCAGGGTTTGCCCAATGCCACAGGGGCACCTGTGTACATATTCAAGTCATCTGTCCCACCTGTCTGAGATGCCTGCCTCTCCTTCACCTTCACCCATTGCCCCCACTGCGAGGTGCCCTTATTCCAATCTATAGTCCAGTCCACAGTAGACCTCAATGCAGATGGATTGCCGGTAACTCCTGAGGACAACAGAGCCAACTCCTATACGGAACCTCCAGCCAAAATCCTTCAACCACCCCTAAAAGACTCTCCTGGGACGGCCTCCCAATGGATATCGGGGTCGAGCTGGGTCTCCATGCACCCAAAGCTGGGTCTCCACCTGCTCTCCACCTAGAGGCCCTCTCGGATGAGGCTTCGATGCCTCAAACTCCAGAACTGCCTATTGTAACCCTTTCCGACAGCCCATATTCCTCCCATAGGTCGGTGTCTTTACTCTCAGACATGGAACAGGACATCCCGAGGACACCCAGAATGTCAGACTCCTCGTCTGAACAGGGAGTGCCAACTGACCACCCTTGTCCCTCAATGGAGGATGAATGTGATCCTTCTCCTGGGGCATCCACCATTCATGACCTTCCTAATGCCACATACCCCCCCCAGATATATCCCCCTAATATACCGCCCCAATATACCCCCAAATATACCCCCCAATATCCCCCCAAATATACCCCCAATATGCCCCCAAATATACCCCCAAATATACCCCCCAATATACCCCCAAATATACCCCCCAATATACCTCCCAAATATACCCCCAATATACCCCCCAATATACCCCCAAATATACCCCCAATATACCCCCAAATATATCCCCCTAATATACCCCCCAATATACCCCCCCAATATACCCCCAAATATACCCCCCAATATACCCCCAATATACCCCCAAATATACCCCCAATATACCCCCAAATATACCCCCCAATATACCCCCAAATATACCCCGCAAATATACCCCCAATATACCCCCAAATATACCCCCCAATATACCCCCAAATATACCCCAAATATACCCCCAATATACCCCCAAATATACCCCCCAATATACCCCCAAATATACCCCCCAATATACCCCCCAAATATACCCCCAATATACCCCCAAATATACCCCCCAATATACCCCCAAATATACCCCCCAATATACCCCTAATATACCCCCAATTATACCATAAATATACCCCAAATATACCCCCCAATATACCCCCAATATACCCCAAATATACCCCCCAATATAGCCCCAAATATACCCCAAATATACCCCCCAATATACCACCAAATATACCCCAAATATACCCCCAATATACCCACAATATACCCCCAAATATACCCCCCAATATACCCCCAAATATACCCCAAATATACCCCCCAATATACCCCCAAATATACCCCCAATATACCCCCAAATATACCCCAAAATATACCACAAATATACCCCCAAATATACCTTAAATATACCCCCAAATATACCCCCAAATATACCCCAAATATACCCCCATATACCCCCAAATATACCCCCAATATACCCCCAAATATACCCCCCAATATACCACTAATATACCCCCAATTATACCCCAAATATACCCCTAATATACCCCCCAATATACCCCCAAATATACCCCCCCAATATAGCCCCCAATATAGCCCCAAATATACCCCAAATATACCCCCCAATATACCCCAAATATACCCACAAATATACCCCAAATATACCCCAATATACCCCCAATATACCCCCAAATATACACCCCAATATACCCCCAAATATACCCCAAATATACCCCCAATATACCCCCAAATATACACCCCAATATACCCCCAAATATACACCAAATATACCCCCAATATACCCCAAATATACCCCCAAATATACCACAAATATACCCCCAAATATACCGCATATATACCCCAAAATATACCCCCAAATATACCCAAATATACCCCCAAATATACCCCCAATATACCCCAAAATATACCCCCAATATACCCCCAAATATACCCCAAATTAACCCCCCAGTATACCCCCAATATACCCCCAAATACACCCCCAAATATACCGCAAATATACCCCCAAATATACCGCAAATATACCCCCAAATATACCCCCCAATATACCCCCAAATATACCCCAAATATACCCCCAATATACCCCCAAATATACCCCAAAATATATCGCAAATATACCCACAAATTTACCGCAAATACACCCCCAAATATACCACAAATATACCCACAAATATACTCCCAAATATACCCCAAATATACCCCCAATATACCCCCCAATATACCCTCAAATATACCCCCAAATATACTTCAAATATACCCCCCAATATACCCCCCAATATACCCCAAATATACAGCAAATATACCCCCCAATATACCCTCAAATATACCCCCAAATATACCACAAATATATCCCCCAAAATATACCCCAAATATACCCCAAAATATACCCCAAATATACCCCCAAATATACCCCAAATATACCCCCCAATATACCCTCAAATATACCCCTAATATTCCCCCCAAGATACCCCCAAATTTACCCCCCAATATACCCCCAAATATACCCCCAAATATACCCCAAATATACCCCCACTATACCCTCCAATATACCCCAAATATACAACAAATATACCCCCAAATATACCCCCCAATATACCCCAAATATACACCAAATATACCCCAAATATACCGCAAATATACCCCCAAATATACCCTAAAATATATCCCAAATATACCCCAAATGTACCCCACATATACCCTCAAATATAACCCCCAATATACCCCCAAATATACCCCCCAATATACCCCCAAATATACCCCCCAATATACCCCCCAATATACCCCCAAATATACCCCCAAATATACCCCCCAATATACCCTCAAATATACCCCCAAATATACCCCAAATATACCCCCCAATATACCTCAAATATACCCCCAAATATACCCCAAAACCGACTACAAATCATTGACAAGATGCCAGAGACTTCCCCCACATTCCATCCTTCCATCCATGCCATAAGTCTGCTGGCTCTGCGGGGGGGGGGGGGGATATTTCTTCCTGTTTTCTGCACTTTACCTTTCTCTGTGTAGCACCCTCCTGGATTGTGTACAATGCTTCTCTCTGTGCAGCGCCCTCCTAGATTGTGTACAATGCTTCTCTCTTTGCAGCGCCCTCCTGGATTGTGCAGAATGCTTCTCTTTGTGCAGCGCCCTCCTGGATTGTGTACAATGCTTCTCTCTTTGCAGCGCCCTCCTGGATTGTGTACAATGCTTCTCTATGTGACTTCCTTATCACAAGATTTTCTAACTTTCTGGAACAATCTGTTTGTCTTATTTCTATTCAGGGAGAGGCTGTGAAAGGTGAAGTGAGGAGAATGCTGTGCCGCCATTCAAGCTGGAAGGAGTTCATTCACCTCTGCCGGGTTAGCCCCCCCATATCAAAATTTAAAAAAAAATCTTATGCAGTTTGTCAGATCTTTGTTAGATCAGGTTAGATCAACCGTTGTTTGCGTTGGATCTCACACAGAAGAAGCAATATTAACAGTTATTTGCTGGGGGGGCTAACCCGTCATCAGCCCCCCTTATCAAAAAATTGACCAAACAGTTAGCTATTTTGGAAGCAATTTGTTAGATCCGGTATGATCAAGTGTTTTTAACGTTAGATCTCACATAATTAGAGACTTATTAAGTGATTAATGAGGGGGGCTGACCCCCTCTTATCAAATTTTCTGGACAAAAATCATCTAGGCTAATAGATATTCATTAGATCCTGTAAGATCAAGTGGTTTTAACGTAAGAGATATTAGATGGTAGTACATAAGGATGAGATTAGATCTCATATAATTAGAGAATTATTAAGTGATTAATGAGGGGGGCTGACCCCCTCTTATCAAATTTTCCGGCCAAAAAATCACCCCAGCTAATTGATAATCATTAGATCCTGTAAGATCAAGTGATTTTAATGTTTGATTATCCATAATTACAGGGATATTATGGATATTTGGTAGCGATGCACGTATATCCATACTAGTGTCTATATTGGAGGCGGTGATGAGCATTTTCATGTGTACCAGTGAGGAGTGCCATTGAGCATACCGAGGAATGCTGAAATTATGTGGGACATTTAATAAACAGGTGTGTCCAAGCCCAGTGAAGCCTGAAGCACAGTGCCAGAAGCCAGAGGGAAACTTCAGAGGGCTCTGGTGAAGGAACCAATCGGGTGCCCATCTAAGGTAGCTGGCTCAAAACCAATGACATGAAGAGACAGCAGCGAAAGTCCAAACCCTTGCAGAGGGCCCCCCGTTGTTGCCTCCAAGCAACCCAGTGTCCTGTTTCTTTTGACAAATGCTGCCTGGTGTCGGAGAGTCAATGCACACCTGACTCCCAGAACTTAGCGCAGACTTAACTCCAATCAGAACCTCGCAGAGAGGAGCGCGGATACCAACCACCACTTCCTCCATGCTCCCTGACAAGCTGGTGGGACCTTCTCCTGTTGTTCCCATCCCAGTAAAGGGAGTCTACACCAAGGCCCTTCTGGATACCTGAGCTTAAGTGACCCTTCTCTACAGAGACATCTATGACAGGCACCTCAAGCCCCTGCCTTTGCAGAAGTTGGAAGAGTTGCAGATATGGGGCATTGTGACTCAGAACTTCCCCTATGATGGCTATCTACCGGTCAAGCTGACCTTCGATCCCTCCATGGCTGGGAAAGCCGAGACTTTTGAAACTTAGGCAGTGATCTGTCCTCACCCACCAGGGGCCAGTAAGAGTTCTCTCATCATAGAGACTAATACTGATCTTGTCAGAAGGCTGTTGACACCTCTTGTTCTGGAGCTGGGCACTTCAACTACAAGTGTGCACCCCATGCTGAGACAAGCCTACCAGCACCTAATACAAAAACAGAAGGGAAAGATCTGGTGCTTGGACCAGTGTGAGAAGATGTTACAGCCTGGTAAAGTGGCCTATTTATGAGCATCTGTCAAGCTAAATTGGAAGCAAGCAGGCCCTTTCATTGTCCTTCAATCAGACGGACAGAGAGAAGACATGGGAGTGGAGATAATTCCCGAGGTGGTTTCAACCAAAGTGTTTAAAGAAGTCACGGGAAGATCTTGGTTAGTTAGCAACATAACAGCCTCGCCAGTGAAGATGCCGGCTCAGATGTTGCTGGGACAAGTGAATCTGGCCATCCCAGTCTGATTTGGTGGGGGGAGCAAAGAATGGGATCTCTGTGGAGGAGCTCTATCCGAAGAATACTCCCTTTTTGCCTGAATGGAAGAAAAAGGCCAAGACTCAGCTCCTGAGATGGCAGGCTGCATTCTCCAAGAGTGAATTTGATGTGGGGTGTGCAAAATGTGCCCAATACCGGATCCATCTCTTCGAGTGCATAAGCCGTTCAGCGAAAGAGTTTGATGGATTCTTTTAGGGGACTTGGAGGATCTGCATGAACAACTGGCAGAGTTGAAGAGGGCAGGTATCATCCAAGAGTCCCAGAGTCTATACGCTTCCCCAATAGTGGTGGTACGGAAGAAGAATGGGTCACTGAGGCTGGGTATTGACTACTGGACGCTGAACTTAAGGACCATTCCCGACCAATATACCACCCCAAGGATAGAAGATGTCTTGCAGAGCATGTCAGGAGCGAAGTGGTTCAGCATGCTGGATTTGAAGAGTGGGTATTACCAAATCCCCATGCACCCTGAGGATCGGGAGAAGACCATTTTCATTACCCCGCAGGGGATCTTTGGATTTGACAGTATGCATCAAGGCCTGTCTGGTGCCCCAGCCACCTTCCAAAGGCTAATGGAGAAGACCGTGGGTGACATGAAACTGATCGAGGTGTTGGTGTACTTAGACGACATCATCGTTTTCAGCAAGACCCTGGAAGAGCACGAAGAGTTTCTGCAGAAGGCCCTTACGAGACTCCATGGTGAGGGGGTTGAAGCTGTCTCTGGAAAAGTGCCAGTTTTATCAACCCTCGGTCAACTACCTTGGTCACATTGTGCCTGCTGATGAAGTGGCCACTGACCTCCTGGCCGAGGCCTACCAACGTGACTGAGCTTAGGTCATTTCTGGGATTCTGCTCTTATTACAGAAGATTTGTCAATGGATTCGCTAAGACGCTAACCCTGATCTGGCGAAGCCTGTCAGACCAGCTGGAGGGCCCAGAAAACCCAGAGAGTCCATTCAGGAACAATGGACTCTGAAGTGTGAAGAGGTTTTAGGCAGCTGAAGTGAAGCCTAACAACCACTCCAGTCGTGGCCTATGAAGATCCAACCAAGCCATACGAGCTACACTTTGACGCCAGTCGAGATGGGTGGGGTGCTATATCAAGAGCATGACTGCCATCTACGGCCTGTTGCCTACGTGAGTCGGAACTTGGCCCCCCGCCGAGAAGAACTATCCCTGCACAAACTTGAGTTCCTGGCCTTGAAGTGGGTGGATAAGCTGAGGGATTACCTGTATGGAGCGGAGTTTGTGATCAAGACCGACAACAATGCTCTCACCTACATCCTCACTACCACCAAGTTGGACGCCACGGGTCACAGATGGTTGGCTGCTCTATCAGGATTTATTTTCAGCCTGAAATATCAACCGGGGTCAGGAAACAAGATGCTGATGCTTTGTCAAGAAGGCCCCATTGTTCCAGAGACCCTCCAGAAGAATAGGCCCAACTGACACCTGAAGGGTACGAGCCTTATGTCAAGGAGCAGAACATCAACCTGGAGTAGGATCCAGGACCGAAGAGGTTGGAGTTTCAGCCGCTGGTGTCCCCAGATGTTATTGCAATGTCACCCAAGTCGGGGATGAAGGTCTGCCCAAGCTGTCAAAGACCTGTGGAGGGACCAGTTGGAGGACCCTCCCTGTAGCTTGGCATTGAAGGCCTTGGTGAGCCAATACCCTGACTTGATCCTCACTGATTCCCTGAATGAAACCCATCTGCTGCACCAAGAGTGGGATAGGTTTCAGGTGCACAGAGGGTTGGTCTACCGAAGGGGCCCCGCTGACGATTCTGAAGAAAAATTCCTACCTGAAAAACATACGGAGACAGTATTAACTGCCCTACTGTCAGGAACCATGAATCAGACCGAGACAGAAGTATAGTTAAATCACACTTCTTTATTAATAATAATAATAATAATAAGGTAAACAGAGTAAGCGTAGTCAAAACAAGCCAGAGTTCAGTAACCGGATCGGGTAGTCAGCCAAGCAAATGTCAGAGAGCCAGAGATAAACGTAGTAGTACAGCAAGCAGAATCAGGAGCCAGAAGGAACGTCAGCCTAGAAAGTCTTCAACAGGAACGCAGGAGAAAGACTCTGTGATGTTGACAAAGGTGAAGGCAGAGATCAAGTGAGCTGGACGACTTGCTGGGTAACTGTGGAGAGAAATGGGAGCTGGCAATTAGCTGACAGCTGAGCGGCCAGCTCAGAGAAGGAAGGGCTGAGCCCAGCCCTGACAACTACATGACAACCTTGGCCAATGGCCACCTAGGGCCCAAGAGGACTTTTCTCCTAGTGAGGGACCGGTTCTACTGGCCCTGCATGCAGGCTGAAGTTGAGGACTATTGCCAATCCCGCATCAGATGTATCCAAAGGAAGACTTTGCCTCACCGAGCTGCCCCAATGGACCATCTTCAGAGTCAAGGACCCATGGAGCTGGTGTGCAATGGCATTCTGTGCTTGGAGCCTGATCTGAGTGGGCAGGGAAATATCCTGGTAGCGACTGACCATTTTACTCCGTATGCCCAGGCGTTTTCCACGAGGGACCAACAAGCATCCATGGTGGCCAAGATCTTCGCGTAGAAATTCTTTGTGCACTATGGTCTGTCCCAACGCATCCACTCTGATCAAGGGAGAGATTTCAAGAGTAGTCTCATCAAGAGACTTTCAGACCTGTTGGGCATCAGGAAGTTTAAAACCACCCCATATCATCCTCCAGGACCTCCTCAACCAGAGAGATTCAACTGAACCCTCCTGGATATACTTGGAACTCTAAGTTCAGAACAAAAGCAGCACTGGAGCAAGCATATAGTGGCTATTGTGCATGCTTATAACAGCACCGCCAATGATGCCACAGGTTACTCTCCCTATAGCTTGATGTTCGGACCGTAGGCCTGGCTGCCAGTAGACTTGGCCTTCGGCACATCCCTCGACCATACCTTAGCAACTTTCCACAGAGGGTATGTGGATCGCCTGCAGAGACGTCTGAAAACCACCTATGATAAGGCTCAAGCTGCCTCATATGCCCGAGGACAGAGAAACAAAATAAACTTTGACCTTGGGGTACGAGTGCAGGACCTACAGCCGGATGACAAGGTACTGCTTAGAAACCTGGGTGTCCCCGGAAAGCACAAGTTGGCTAATCGCTGAAAGTCACAGCCCTATGCCGTTTGCAAGCATCTGCCCAGACACCCAGTATATCAAATCCGGCCAGAGGGAAGCACAGGCCTGCTGAAGACTTAGCATCACAATCATCTGTTGCCTCTGTCAGAAGCAGTTCATGTGCCACCACAGCCAGATTTACAGTCCACACCCACGGCCTCTCAAAGATCCCGGCCAGTGACTAGATCTCACTCTGTACCCCTTGCTGAAGATGAAAACAGCGAGGATGAAGAGAAAGATTGTCTGTGGCCATCTCAAATGCCAGGGCCTGCCACCATCCCCCCCCCCTGTCTTCTACTCCCAAGGTGACTGAGGTGACTCTCAGGCCAGAGGCTCCTGAGGTTGTACCTCAAAGTCCACCTTTTGAAGAGTTGGAAGACCCTCAATCTTCCCTGCTGACAAGAGACCCCTAAGACTTTCCATCCTTCATTGAGGAAGCTGAAGCTGATCTGCAGGAAGAAGAAGAGACCAGTGTGCCTGTAACCCCAGAACCTAAAGAACAGCGAGAGCGAAGGGTTATTCACTCTCCCAAAAGACTAACATATGATACTTTGGGTGAAAGCTCTGAGGAGGTCGTTCTCATTGCAAAATGGGCTCTTGAAGAAACTGACCCTTCCACCGCAGATTTGGTGGTGGACAATCCCAACTCACTGTCAGGGCTGGGCTCAGCCCTTCCTTCTCTGAGCTGGCCACTCAGCTGTTGGATAATTGCCAGCTCCTATCTCTCCACAGTTACTCAGCTGTTGATGATATCCTGCTCGTCAGTCCTGCCTACTTAAGCCGTCCAGTCCAGAGGATCTCTGCCTTCGCCTTGGTCAACATCACAGAAACAATCTCCTGCGATCCTGTTCGGGACTTGCTTTGCTGACATCCCTTCTGGCTCCAGATCCTACTTGCTGTTCCACTACATTGATCCCTGACTTCTGGCTTGGCTGACTATCTGTTCCGGTTACTAATCTTTGGTTATGTTTTGACTACATTTGTTCTTTTTATTTTTATTATTAAACAAGTGTGATTTAACTGTACTTCTGTCTCGGCCTGATTTCTTGATTTCTGACACTCACCCCCTGGCACATCTAGCTGGGCCATTCCAGTTAAGGTGGTCTGTAGGCAGGACAACCTCCCCTCCTATGCTAATTGGTGGGATGTTCCTCTGCCAGGGTTTTATACAGATGTAAATTATATGGTTTCCTGCGCTCACTAACCTGTTTTTTTTTTCCGTGTGTATATCAAAAGCATGTAACAGGTCATAGACTCTTTAACTCCTTTGGAGGACCAAAGGTTCTTTGGTGGGGGGAGTGTGTAGCGGGGCTACTTTATCATTTGTGGTCCCGCACCTCCCGCCGGACTGAATAGACACTGACACAGGCACTCACTGAGGGAGAGCACGCCTGTCAGTCCCTGTGGGGGATTTCTCCCCCTCCCTCTCCTCTTGCTGTGTCCCTATTGGCAGGGAGAAGGAGCCAATTAAGCAGCAGCAGAGGACCATGGCCCACAATACAGCCCCATTGATTTCTACAGGGGGTGGAACTACCAAGTCCAGCCTGCTTTGCAAGAAGGGGGGCTAGCTAAAGACTTAAGCTTGTTGGTCTGAGGAGAGATCACCATGAGGCAGGGAGGTGAACGGAGGTGTGAGGAGAGACTACAGGCACCGCTGAAGAACCATGCAAAGAAGACTCGTAAGACTCGTGGCCACTCATTACAATTAGAAGAAAAGAGGTTTAACCTTAAACTACGTAGAGGGTTCTTTACTGTAAGAGCGGCAAGGATGTGGAATTCCCTTCCACAGGCGGTGGTCTCAGCGGGGAGCATTGATAGCTTCAAGAAACTATTAGATAATCACCTGAATGACCGCAATATACAGGGATATGTAATGTAATACTGACACATAATCACACACATAGGTTGGACTTGATGGACTTGTGTCTTTTTTCAACCTCACCTACTATGTAACTATGTACTATGTAACTATGTAAGGTTCCAGAGACCATCCAGAGACGGTTGAAGATGGATGTACCTTCTGTACCACCTAATATCTCTATTTTTTATGGAATATCTCTGAAATGATGTGAGATCTAACGTTAAAACCACTTGATCTTACCGGATCTAACGAATATCTATAAGCCTGAATGATTTTTGGCCAGAAAATTCAATAAGGGGGGCCAGCCCCCCTCATTAATCACTTAATAAGTCTCTAATTATGTGAGATCTAACGTTAAAACCACTTGATCTTACCGGATCTAACAAATTGCTTCCAAAATAGCTAACTGTTTGGTCAATTTTTTGATAAGGGGGGGGCTGATGACGGGTTAGCCCCCCCAGCAAATAACTGTTAATATCGCTTCTTCTGTGTGAAATCCAACGCAAACAACGGTTGATCTAACCTGATCTAACCAATTGTATAAGATTTTTTCAAAAATTTTGATATTGAAGGGTTAACCTGGCAGAGGTGTTCATTCTTTGCACCCTCTGAAAAAGACTCATTAAGTGTGTATTGTTTTGATTGGCTGTGATTGGCCCTGTCAATACCATGTGATCACTGTGACCAATCACAGAGATCACATAGTACACAATGAATTGCATGAATGAAAGCCATCCATTGTGTACAATTGTCATGTGATCTGCTGTGATTGGTCACAGTGATCACATGGTACTGGCAGCGGGTCGGTACACTGATCTGTTATCCTCTGTGTCTGGTGGATACAACGAGTGACAGATCATGCTGGAGTGTGGCCCATGGGGCAAGTGACGTCATATGAAGTCCACCCAGGATAATAATGCTCCACAATAGGCTGGGCAGGAAGGGGTTAATCTTTGTGACTGAGACCCTTCCATGCAGGAAAGTGTCAGTTTTCTGAGAGTTTTTATCCCTGTGGATAAAAGGAAGATGTGACTGCAGCTCTCTGAAGTGCCGATCGATTTCCTTATTTCCTGCTCATGACTGAAGCTCTCAGGCTTTGGACGGGTGATTTCACAATGTACGGATGATGTCATCCCACATGACCCCACCTTCTTCCTCTTGCATCATAACGACCAAGAGAACATATCCAGTAAATGCTCCTTGATGAGCACATTGGTGAATCCAGCTCATCCTCGCACCCCCTTGTTGTGGCGTCACCCCAACCCCCAAGGTAAGAGGATTTATTGGAATACTCTTAGCTGCTCTGCTGACTAGATTTCTTATCTTGAGTCCTGATATAAAGGTGTGATGTACATATAGAGGGCATGGGCTGCTGACATTGTGGGGAGCCCCCCTAGTTCTCCCCCCCACACCTTTTATATTTCCGATCCTCCTCTCTTAAGCCCCCCCACTCTGTGACCTGTCCCTGTTATATGCTTTTCTACCTCATCGATTCCCATTACAATAAAAAGCATGTTTGGGGGGTGTCCTAATCCTTGGGGGTCCAAATCCTGGGAGGTGTCCTAATCATTGGAGTGTCCTAATCCTGGGGGCATCCTCATCCTGGGGGTCTCAATCTTGGGGCATCTTAATCCTGAGGGTATCCTAATCCTGGGGCATCCTATTCCGGGTGGTGTCCTTCTCCTGAGGGTGTTCTAATCCTGGGGTGTCCTAATCCTGGGGGTGTCCTAATCCTGGGGGTGTCCTAATCCTGGGAATGTCCTAATCCTGGAGGTCCTAATCCGGGTGATGTTCTAATCCTGGAGGTCCTAATCCTGGAGCATCCTAATCCTGAGGCTGTCCTAATCCTGGGGGCGTCCTAACCCCAGGGGTGTCCTAATCCCAGGGGTGTCCTAATCCTGGGGATGTCCTAATCCTGGAGCATCCTAATCTTGAGGGTGTCCTAATCCTGGGGGTGTCCTAATCCTGGGGGGTGTCCTTATCCTGGGGGTGTCCTAATCCTGGGGGTGTCCTAATCGTGGGAGCGTCCTTATCCTGGGGGTGTCCTAATCCTGGGAGGGTGTCCTTATCCTGGGGCTGTCCTAATCCTGAGGGTGTCCTTATCCTGGGGTGTCCTAATCCCGGGGGGTGTCCTAATCCCGGGGGGTGTCCTAATCCTGGGGGGTGTCCTAATCCTGCGGGTGTCCTAATCCTGGGGGTGTCCTAATCCTGGGGGGTGTCCTTATCAAGGGGCTGTCCTAATTCTGGGGGTGTCCTAATCCTGGGGGGTGTCCTTATCCTGGGGGTGTCCTAATCCTGGGAGGGTGTCCTTATCCTGGGGGTGTCCTAATCCTGGGGGTGTCCTAATCCTGGGGGTGTCCTTATCCTGGGGGTGTCCTAATCCTGGGAGGGTGTCCTTATCCTGGGGGGTGTCCTTATCCTGGGGGGTGTCCTTATCCTGGGGGGTGTCCTAATCCTTGGGGGTCCTAATCCTGGGAGGTGTCCTAATCCTTGGAGTGTCCTAATTCTGGGGGCATCCTAATCCTGGGGGTCTCAATCTTGGGGCATCTTAATCCTGAGGGTATCCTAATCCTGGGGCATCCTATTCCGGGTGGTGTCCTTCTCCTGAGGGTGTTCTAATCCTGGGGTGTCCTAATCCTGGGGGTGTCCTAATCCTGGGGATGTCCTAATCCTGGAGGTCCTAATCCTGGGGATGTCCTAATCCTGGAGGTCCTAATCCAGGAGCATCCTAATCCTGAGGCTGTCCTAATCCCGGGGGCGTCCTAATCCCAGGGGTGTCCTAATCCCAGGGGTGTCCTAATCCTGGGGGTGTCCTAATCCTGGAGCATCCTAATCCTGAGGGTGTCCTAATCCTGGGGGTGTCCTAATCCTGGGGGGGTCTCCTTATCCTGGGGGGGTGTCCTAATCCTGGGGGGTGTCTTTATCCTGGGGGGGTGTCCTTATCCTGGGGGTGTCCTAATCCTGGGGGTGTCCTTATCCTGGGGTGTCCTAATCCCGGGGGTGTTATAATCCTGGGGGTGTCCTAATCCTGGGGGTGTCCTAATCCTGGGGGGTGTCCTTACCAAGGGACTGTCCTAATTCTGGGGGTGTCCTAATCCTGGGGGGTGTCCTTATCTTGGGGGTGTCCTAATCCTGGGAGGGTGTCCTTATCCTGGGGGTGTCCTAATCCTGGGGGTGTCCTAATCCTGGGGGTGTCCTTATCCTGGGACGTCCTAATCCTGGGTGCGTCTTAATCCTGGGGGGTGTCCTTATCCTGGGGGTGTCCTAATCCTGGGGGGTGTCCTTATCCTGGGGGTGTCCTAATCCTGGGGGGTGTCCTTATCCTGGGGTGTCCTAATCCTGGGGGCGTCCTAATCCTGGGGGTGTCCTAATCCTGGGGGTGTCCTTATCCTGGGGGGCGTCCTAATGCTGGGGGTGTCCTAATCCTGGGGGCACTCTATTCCTGGGGGTGTCCTTATCCTGGGGGACGTCCTAATCCTGGGGGGTCCTAATCTGGGGGTGTCCTAATCCTGGGGGTGTCCTTATCCTGGGGGGTGTCCTTATCCTGGGGGGCGTCCTAATCCTGGGGTGTCCTTATCCTGGGGGCGTCCTAATCCTGGGGGTGTCCTAATCCTGGGGGTGTCCTTATCCTGGGGGGTGACCTAATCCTGGGGGGTCCTAATCTGGGGGTGTCCTAATCCTGGGGGTGTTCTTATCCTGGGGGTGTCATTATCCTGGGGGGCATCCTAATCCTGGGGTGTCCTAATCCTGGGGCATCCTAATCCTGGGGGTGTCCTAATCCTGGGGGCGCTCTAATCCTGGGGGTGTCCTAATCCTGGGGGTGTCCTTATCCTGGGGGGCATCCTAATCCTGGGGGGTCCTGATATGGGGGTGTCCTATTCCTGGGGGTGTCCTTATCCTGGGGGGTGTCCTTATCCTGGGGGGCGTCCTAATCCTGGGGTGTCCTAATCCTGGGGGCGTCCTAATCCTGGGGGTGTCCTAATCCTGGGGGTGTCCTTATCCTGGGGGGCGACCTAATCCTGGGGGGTCCTAATCTGGGGGTGTCCTAATCCTGGGGGTGTCCTTATCCTGGGGGTGTCCTTATCCTGGGGGGTGTCCTAATCCTGGGGGTGTCCTTATCCTGGGGGTGTCCTAATCCTGGGGGTGTCCTTATCCTGGGGGTGTCCTTATCCTGGGGGGTGTCCTTATCCTGGGGGTGTCCTAATCCTGGGGGTGTCCTTATCCTGGGGTGTCCTAATCCCGGGGGTGTTATAATCCTGGGGGTGTCCTAATCCTGGGGGTGTCCTAATCCTGGGGGGTGTCCTTACCAAGGGACTGTCCTAATTCTGGGGGTGTCCTAATCCTGGGGGGTGTCCTTATCTTGGGGGTGTCCTAATCCTGGGAGGGTGTCCTTATCCTGGGGGTGTCCTAATCCTGGGGGTGTCCTAATCCTGGGGGTGTCCTTATCCTGGGACGTCCTAATCCTGGGTGCGTCTTAATCCTGGGGGGTGTCCTTATCCTGGGGGTGTCCTAATCCTGGGGGTGTCCTTATCCTGGGGGTGTCCTAATCCTGGGGGGTGTCCTTATCCTGGGGTGTCCTAATCCTGGGGGCGTCCTAATCCTGGGGGTGTCCTAATCCTGGGGGTGTCCTTATCCTGGGGGGCGTCCTAATGCTGGGGGTGTCCTAATCCTGGGGGCACTCTAATCCTGGGGGTGTCCTTATCCTGGGGGACGTCCTAATCCTGGGGGGTCCTAATCTGGGGGTGTCCTAATCCTGGGGGTGTCCTTATCCTGGGGGGTGTCCTTATCCTGGGGGGCGTCCTAATCCTGGGGTGTCCTTATCCTGGGGGCGTCCTAATCCTGGGGGTGTCCTAATCCTGGGGGTGTCCTTATCCTGGGGGGTGACCTAATCCTGGGGGGTCCTAATCTGGGGGTGTCCTAATCCTGGGGGTGTTCTTATCCTGGGGGTGTCATTATCCTGGGGGGCATCCTAATCCTGGGGTGTCCTAATCCTGGGGCATCCTAATCCTGGGGGTGTCCTAATCCTGGGGGCGCTCTAATCCTGGGGGTGTCCTAATCCTGGGGGTGTCCTTATCCTGGGGGGCATCCTAATCCTGGGGGTCCTGATATGGGGGTGTCCTATTCCTGGGGGTGTCCTTATCCTGGGGGGTGTCCTTATCCTGGGGGGCGTCCTAATCCTGGGGTGTCCTAATCCTGGGGGCGTCCTAATCCTGGGGGTGTCCTAATCCTGGGGGTGTCCTTATCCTGGGGGGCGACCTAATCCTGGGGGGTCCTAATCTGGGGGTGTCCTAATCCTGGGGGTGTCCTTATCCTGGGGGTGTCCTTATCCTGGGGGGCATCCTAATCCTGGGGTGTCCAAATCCTGGGGGCGTCCTAATCTGGGGGTGTACTAATCCCGCCTGTGAAGGGACATCTCTGTGTTGTACAGAAAGTTCTGCAGCAGCGCTGATATTTACAAGGGAAAAAGGAAATGAAATTTCCGGCAAATCGCATTTCATTGTCGGCTTCTTTTCCTTAAAACGGAGGTGAACAGAGACCCCTTTATATCAGAGTTCCCTTTTACACCAGAGTCTGCAGTATCCCCCCTTTCATCATGGTCCATAGGATTTCCCTTTACATCAGAGTTTTCCTTTGCACTGTTAGGGGGAATCCTGCAGACTCTGATGTAAGGGGGGACTCTGTGGAATCTTGTGTGAAAGAAAGAGGGGGCTCAGGTGACTAGAGTTCAGAGTTCCACTTTCACATCAGAGTCCGCAGAGTTACCCCGTACACCTGGGCCGGATCCAGCCTCACTGATGTGGGAGGTGCAGTAAAAAATGTCAGAGAGGCCGAGGATGGGAGGTCAGTGGGGCAGAGTACAGGGGGTCAGCGGGGCAGAGTACAGGGGGTCAGCGGGGGAGAGTACAGGGGGTCAGCGGGGGAGAGTACAGGGGGTCAGCGGGGCAGAGTACAGGGGGTCAGCGGGGCAGAGTACAGGGGGTCAGCGGGGGGAGAGTACAGGGGGTCAGTGGGGGAGAGTACAGGGGGTCAGCGGGGCAGAGTACAGGGGGTCAGCGGGGCAGAGTACAGGGGGTCAGCGGGGGAGAGTACAGGGGGTCAGCGGGGCAGAGTACAGGGGGTCAGCGGGGGAGAGTACAGGGGGTCAGCGGGGCAGAGTACAGGGGGTCAGCGGGGGAGAGTACAGGGGGTCAGCGGGGCAGAGTACAGGGAGTCAGTGGGGCAGAGTACAGGGGGTCAGCGGGGCAGAGTACAGGGGGTCAGCGGGGGAGAGTACAGGGGGTCAGCGGGGCAGAGTACAGGGGGTCAGCAGGGCAGAGTACAGGGGGTCAGCAGGGCAGAGTACAGGGGGTCAGCGGGGCAAAGTACAGGGGGTCAGCGGGGCAGAGTACAGGGGGTCAGCGGGGCAGAGTACAGGGGGTCAGCGGGGCAAAGTACAGGGGGTCAGCGGGGCAGAGTACAGGGGGTCAGCGGGGCAGAGTACAGGGGGTCAACGGGGCAGAGTACAGGGGGTCAGCGGGGGAGAGTACAGGGGGTCAGCGGGGGAGAGTACAGGGGGTCAGTGGGGCAGAGTACAGGGGGTCAGCGGGGGAGAGTACAGGGGGTCAGCGGGGGAGAGTACAGGGGGTCAGCGGGGCAGAGTACAGGGGGTCAGCGAGGGAGAGTACAGGGGGTCAGCGGGGGAGAGTACAGGGGGTCAGTGGGGGGAGAGTACAGGGGGTCAGTGGGGCAGAGTACAGGGAGTCAGTGGGGGAGAGTACAGGGGGTCAGTGGGGCAGAGTACAGGGGGTCAGTGGGGGAGAGTACAGGGGGTCAATGGGGCAGAGTACAGGGGGTCAGCGGGGCAGAGTACAGGAGGTCAGTGGGGCAGAGTACAGGGGGTCAGCGGGGCAGAGTACAGGAGGTCAGTGGGGGAGAGTACAGGGGGTCAGTGGGGCAGAGTACAGGGGGTCAGTGGGGGAGAGTACAGGGGGTCAGTGGGGGAGAGTACAGGGGGTCAATGGGGCAGAGTACAGGGGGTCAGTGGGGGAGAGTACAGGGGGTCAGCGGGGCAGAGTACAGGGGGTCAGCGGGGCAGAGTACAGGGGGTCAGCGGGGCAGAGTACAGGGGGTCAGCGGGGCAGAGTACAGGGGGTCAGTGGGGGAGAGTACAGGGGGTCAGCGGGGCAGAGTACAGGGGGTCAGCGGGGCAGGGTACAGGAGGTCAGCGGGGCAGAGTACAGGGGGTCAGTGGGGCAGAGTACAGGGGGTCAGCGGGGCAGAGTACAGGGGGTCAACGGGGCAGAGTACAGGGGGTCAGCGGGGGAGAGTACAGGGGGTCAGCGGGGGAGAGTACAGGGGGTCAGCGGGGCAGAGTACAGGGGGTCAGCGGGGGAGAGTACAGGGGGTCAGTGGGGCAGAGTACAGGAGGTCAGCGGGGGAAGAGTACAGGGGGTCAGTGGGGCAGAGTACAGGGGGTCAGTGGGGGAGAGTACAAGGGGTCAGTGGGGCAGAGTACAGGGGGTCAGTGGGGCAGAGTACAGGGGGTCAGCGGGGCAGAGTACAGGAGGTCAGTGGGGCAGAGTACAGGAGGTCAGTGGGGGAGAGTACAGGAGGTCAGTGGGGCAGAGTACAGGGGGTCAGTGGGGCAGAGTACAGGGGGTCAGTGGGGGAGAGTACAGGAGGTCAGTGGGGCAGAGTACAGGGGGTCAGTGGGGCAGAGTACAGGGGGTAAGCGGGGCAGAGTACAAGGGGTCAGTGGGGCAGAGTACAGGGGGTCAGTGGGGCAGAGTACAGGGGGTCAGCGGGGCAGAGTACAGGAGGTCAGTGGGGCAGAGTACAGGAGGTCAGTGGGGGAGAGTACAGGGGGTCAGTGGGGCAGAGTACAGGGGGTCAGCGGGGGAGAGTACAGGGGGTCAGTGGGGCAGAGTACAGGGGGTCAGTGGGGCAGAGTACAGGGGGTAAGCGGGGCAGAGTACAGGGGGTAAGCGGGGCAGGGGGTAACAAAGTTAATTTTACGAAATCACTCATACTGAATTTAGGAATAACTCCCTCCTTAAAATCCCAACTACATGCATCCTTTCCCTATACATGGAGCAAAACGAGTATTACCTACCTAGGCCTCACACTGACCAAAAACCCACATAACCTAGCGGAAGCCAACTACTCATCCTTAATTACTAAACTCACCAAAGAAACAAACAGACTGGCCAATATAGAACTAACTTGGACAGGTCGTCTTGCCTCATTTAAAATGTTGATTCTACCCCAAATACTTTACATATTTCGAACGTTAGCAGTCCCAATACACAACACACATATCAGAGCCTTAAACGCCTTACTTACTAGATATATTTGGTAATCTAAAAGACCAAGATGCTCTAAAGCCCTTCTGGTCAAACACAGAATGGCTGGTGGTATGGGATTGGTGGACATTAGGGACTATTATCGAGCAGCTGCTCTTACACAACTTAAAGAGTGGTTCGACCCGTCACCTGATACCTTGTGGTGCGGTATCGAACGAACTCTAACTCCTTCCAATGATCTAAAATGTTTTCTACTTTTAGACGTCTGGAAACCTCATCCTCTCCACAATCTTCCACTCACTATCCAAGCATCACTATTAGCGTGGAGAGACCTATACAAGGTCCCAGCTCCACTATCCCAACTACAGGACGTTCCTATACCCATAACAATCCTTTCTCATGCCATCCCAAATCTCAATATTGGAGATTGGCACGACAGAGGCATTAAACTAATCACTGACTTATACTCCAATAACTCCCTTATCCCCTTCATTTCACTTCGGAACCAATACAACCTTTCTTCTGCCGACCAATAGAAATATAATCAAATAGCTCACCTTCTGCGCTCTATCAAATCACATCACATATATCTGCCTAGGGAAGCGTGGAAATATCTCACCACGAAACCCACCCCACCAAAAGGTATCTCTCTGTTCTATAATATCTTCCAGCATAAACTAGATTTTATTCAATCCCAGCCTTTCCAGAAATGGGAAACAGATCTAGAAGTGCACATTACAAATTCGCAGTGGCAATACGCATTTCGATCACTTTATAAAGCTTCTAGATGTGTTAACCACTGGGAACTCTCCCAGAAAATTGCACTCCTCTGGAACCTTACACCTTATAGGATTTCAAAGTTTGGGAATCATAGCTCTCCACTATGCTGGAGAAATGTGGGCTCCATAGGCAACCTACTACATATGTTCTGGTCCTGTAAGCACTTAACTAGTTTTTGGAACTCTGTCTTCCGGTCTATTTCAGGCATCACCGGGATTCTGACCCGTCCCAAACCAAGCTTAGCAATCTTAAACGTGGGTATTGAAAACCTTCCCTCCTGAATTTAGAACTGTGATCACCCACATTTTTCTAGCAGCTAGAACACTAATAGCCAAACACTGGAAAGCAGACAGAGCTCCAAATGTATCGGAAGTTCTCACAAACACTCAGACCCATTATATGTATGAATCCTTGATAGCTATTAAAAATGGTCAGAAAGAAGTTTGATAAAAATTGGTAAATCTGGACAACATGGTTTAAAGGTAACTGATATTGGAAAATGTTAAATAAACCATTTTACTCCAACTACATCCATAATGTTCGCATGGTGGTCGGACTGTAGATAAACTTTCCTCCTCCCCCCCCCCTCTCCTTACTCCCTACCCCCACCTTTTTATTCTTTTACGTTATTTCTTTAAATATTTTATATTTTTCTGGTTATACACCTTATCTGTATATGGATATCGTATTACTCAGTTCTATCTATATCAAAGAAGTTAATACACCCTTGCGGGACCACTGCTTTTTATAGTACTTTTGGGGTTAAAAATTGTCTAAACAAGAACTCTGTATTAATCTTTAATGTAATATTGTAAAGTGCAATGGTGTAACGCTGTATTTCGTGTATAACATGCAAAACTCTATAAAAAACATTAAAAAAAAAAAATGAAGTATTGGTTTTGGGTAGACTTATCCTTAACAGATTTGTTCGATGTTGAAGTTTCGTACATCTGACTTCATTCTTTTGTTTCTTTTCCAGGTTCTTAAGATTGGAGACAACAGAAACCATGCAGAGCATCAAGTGTGTGGTAGTTGGGGAAGAAGCTGTAGGGAAAACTTGCCTCCTCGTTTGTTACACAACCAATACCTTCCCCGAGGAGTACACCCCCACAGTGGTTGAAAACAACAATGCCCAGATTACAGTGGATGGAAAAACCGTGAGGCTGAACATGTGGGACACAGCTGGCCATGAGGACTATAACCCTCTAAGAGCATTCATTTACCCCGAGACCAACGTTGCCATCATCTGCTTCGACATTTCCAGTCCGTCATCATACGAGAGAGTGCAGCACAACTGGTATCCTGAAGTGCGCCACCATTGTCCTAATGTTCCCATCCTCCTGGTGGGCACCAAGAAGGATCTAAGAACCAACCTGGATGTCATCAACAGGCTGAATAAGCAGAACCAGCAACCGATCACCCACCAACAAGGGGTCAGCTTGTCCCAGCAAATTCACGCGGTGAAGTACATGGAGTGCTCAGCGCTGCTCCAAGAAGGCGTTCAAGAAGTTTTCTCAGAGTCAGTGAGAGCCGTTCTCAACCAACTAAAAGAGTAGGGTACATGCGTCTTACTGTGAAAAGAAGATGCCTCCAAAATGATGATCTGGTCACTGGGACCTCCCTATGTTTATGAGATCACGTGTCTTTGTCCTGAAGAACCACAACCTACGTAGACCTCAAGGACCGAAAATTACAGACTCTTCCATGTGTTCTTTATATAAAATGTTCATTAGACCAAAGAAGCCCCAGATGGAGATGAATATTTCCGACCTCCAGCAATCTCTTCAATAGGTTTGTCTGTTCCGGTGTTGGGCACAATGTATACAGTATATGGCTGCTGGCCAGAATATATAATAACCATCATCAGATTTCAGAGTGTTAACCCTTGTCTGGCCACACTCTCGCCACCGCTTCAAGGAGTCCATTGTTTCTAGAACTGACTTACTGTTTTCATGGATATCCCCCCTTTAACAAGTGCGCCAACATCTTCAAGGGCCCCAACTAAGCCGGCAGAAGACTAACCTTAAAGGAGCTGCTATTGAGCACAATTTACAGCTTATTCATATTTCTCTGTTTCCAGAAGGCTGTGAGAATATAACGTATGTCTATAATCCTCCATGTTGTTCTTCCTTTCCATTTTAGCTTTATTTTCGAACATCCCATAATAGTTGTTTGCCGAGAATCATAACTGCTGAATATGTGATTAGCTCATTACTCCTCAGAAGTGAAGACACGGTCGCACCTTATGAACTTTGATCCCATTGCCACATCTTCCTCAAACCGCTCGCTTGGCAAGGTTTGGTTATTTGGTTATGGGATGACATTATGTTTAGCTGTTGTATTCTGATTGGTTGAACTATGATGAGACCATACACTCAGAGTGATGAACTACATTTTTCTTGGTGTGGTCATTACTCCCAGATGAATCTGAAAGGATTCTGGTAACACCGCGATCGATTGTGACTGACTGCGGTGTTCTAATAATCTTGCCACCCTGAATACAGACATTTGTGGTCTCTCAGTTTCTAGGCCTAGCTTCCTCACCACAAGTGTCCTCATCGGCATTGGTGCCATTCTGTTGTTGGCCTCTGCTGCTCATTTATTGAGGAGAACTTCAGCTTATTCAGGTTTGGTTAGAACTTAAGGTAGCACTCTAACCATCTCAAGTGAAGCCTTACTATAGTGTAAGCTATGAGGAAGTCCTTGTTGTTATACTCTGCTTGTCTGAACATTACTTGATAATATACTTTGTTACTTTGCCACAACGTCTCGAGTCTCATTTCTGGGTGGTCCTAAAGTATTATCACCAATCATGAATCTCTACCTATTGACGTACATACCCGAGGTGTCAGTGGTGCTGAGGACTTTCCCAAGGTCAAGGTAAGAACAGAGGACCCAACATAACCAGAGGCTCCTGCGGGATTAGAGCTACAATGATATGCAGCCAAGCTTGATATGCTCCCCCTTGGGTTTCTGAAGAACTTTACAATTGCATCATTTCTGGTCCATATTGCCCTCACTGAGAAGTTCTTCACATCCACCGACTCCCTTTGAATTATTATGTACGGCAAAGGGTCTTGTTTGACTCACTTCATGAATATTATTAGTTATGTGCCATCACCCCGGGTCCGATTCCTAGGGACTTGATGAATGGGAGATGTAAAGAAGACTTGGCTTTGTGTTAGTCTGGTGAGAACCTCCATTGTCACCCCCACAGCTATAGTCAATGTGTCCAACCATCTAGTACTCGGCCTCCCTCTTCACTGGTTCCTTCCATCTTCCCAAATACTATTTCCTTCTCCAGTGATCTCTTCTGACCAGAATAGGACAGTCATAACTTCATCATTTCATCAGTCTGTTTAATCTCTTCCAAAATCGATCTGTTACTTCTATGGGCAATACCCGGCACTCATCAAATCCTTCTCCAGCACCAAAGATGGAATGATTCGATCTTCTTTCCATGCTCTTTCCTTATTGTCCGGCTTTCACATCCATAACTGACACCTGAGAAATATGAGTGTTCAGGTAGGTGGCCTGCTGTGTATTTAGTTTGCACTCGGCTGCCCAGGTCAGGGGAAAGGGTTCAAGTTTTGCTGCCTTTTTCCCGATCTGTGGGCGGGGCTTTCACTGGGGTCCAGCCTCCCGTCTTCTATGAAAAGGAAGAGGTCAGGACCCTGGGGGGCTCCAGGGAACGCTTGGGGAAAAACATTGATTCTCCCAATCCTATCCCTGGTCCATCCACCCCAATCCCATCCGGCTCCATCCACTACACGGATCCCAACCCGGCTCCATCCACCACTCCGATCCCATCCCGGCTCCATCCACCACCTCAATCCCATCCTGGCTCCATCCACCACCCCGATCCCATCCCGGCTCCATCCACCCCAATCCCATCCTGGCTCCATCCACCACTCCGATCCCATCCCGGCTCCATTCACCACTCCAATCCCATCACGGCTCCATCCACCACCACAATCCCATCCTGGCTCCATCCACCACCCGGATCCCATCCCGGCTCCATTCACCAACCTAATCCCATCCCGGCTCCATCCACCACCCAGATCCCATCCCGGCTCCATCCACCACTCCGATCCCATCCCTGGTCCATCCACTACTCCGATCCCATCCCTGGTCCATCCACCACCACAATCCCATCCTGGCTCCATCCACCACCCGGATCCCATCCCGGCTCCATTCACCAACCTAATCCCATCCCGGCTCCATCCACCACCCAGATCCCATCCCGGCTCCATCCACCACTCCGATCCCATCCCGGCTCCATCCACCACTCTGATCCCATCCCTGGTCCATCCACCACTCAGATCCCATCCCGGCTCCATCCACCACCCCGATCCCATCCCAGCTCCATCCACCACTCCGATCCCATCCCAGCTCCATCCACCACTCTGATCCCACCTCACCTCCATCCACCACTCCGATCCCATCCCGGCTCCATCCACCACCTCAATCCCATCCTGGCTCCATCCACCACCCCGATCCCATCCCGGCTCCATCCACCACTCCTATGCCATCCTGGCTCCATCCACCCCAATCCCATCCTGGCTCCATCCACCACTCCGATCCCATCCCGGCTCCATTCACCACGCCAATCCCATCACGGCTCCATCCACCACCTCAATCCCATCCTGGCTCCATCCACCACCCCGATCCCATCCCGGCTCCATCCACCACTCCGATCCCATCCCTGGTCCATCCACCACTCCGATCCCATCCCGGCTCCATCCACCACTCTGATCCCACCTCACCTCCATCCACCACTCCGATCCCATCCTGGCTCCATCCATAACTCTGATCCCATCCCTGGTCCATCCACCACTCCGATCCCATCACGGCCCCATCCACCACCCTGATCCCATCCCGGCTCCATCCACCACTCCGATCCCATCCGGGCTCCATCCACCACTCCGATCCCATCCCGACCCAATCCACCACTCCGATCCCATCACGGCCCCATCCACCACCCCGATCCCATCCCGACCCAATCCACCACTCCAATCCCATCCCAGCTTCATCCACCACTCCGATCCCATCCCGGCTCCATCCACCACTCCGATCCCATCCCAACCCCATGCCTGTCAGTCCCTGTGGGGTATTTCTCCCCCTCCCTCTCCTCTTCCTGTGTTCCTATTGGCAGGGAGAAGGAACCAATCAAGCAGCAGCAGAGGACCATGGCCCACAATACAGCCCCATTGATTTCTACAGGGGGTGGAACTACCAAGCCCAGCCTGCTTTGCAAGAAGGGGGGCTAGCTAAAGACTTAAGCTTGTTGGTCTGAGAAGAGATCACCATGAGGCAGGGAGGTGAACGGAGGTGTGAGGAGAGACTACAGGCACCGCTGAAGAACCATGCAAAGAAGAGATGGTTGAAGATGGATTTACTTTCTGTACCACCTCTACCTCTATTTTTTATGGAATATCTCTGAAATGATGTGAGATCTAACGTTAAAACCACTTGATCTTACCGAATCTAACAAATTGCTTCCAAAATAGCTGTTTGGTCAATTTTTTGATAAGGGGGGCTGATGACGGGTTAGCCCCCCCAGCAAATAACTGTTAATATTGCTTCTTCTGTGTGAGATCTAATGCAAACAATGGTTGATCTAACCTGATCTAACAAACTGCATAAGATTTTTTCAAAAATTGATATGGGGGGGCTAAGCCGGTGTCTTGCCGAGAAAGTTCCCTCGGCGGATAAGTTCCCCCCTGTACTGCGCAGTACCAGCTACTAGCAGCCGCCGGAGATAGCCGAACGACAAAATCCACAATCAGCTGTACACGGCGCCTGCGCTCTGGGTCCAGGTTCCTTCCCCACCATCCAAGTAAACCTAGAGGGGGTATCTAAAAGAGCTGAGCGAAGCGAGGGGCCCGACTACAGGTGCCGTGCACAGATGATTTCCCCCTATTTATCTTCGGCTATTTCTGCCGGATCCTACTGCGCAGGCGCAGCGCCTGTGCAGTAGGGGGGGGGCCTTATCCGCCGAGCAGAACTTTCTTGGCAGAACACCGGCAGAGGTGTTCATTCTTTGCACCCTCTGAAAAAGACTCATTAGGTGTGTATTGTTTTGATTGGCTGTGATTGGCCCTGTCAGTACCATGTGATCACTGTGACCAATCACAGAAATCACATAGTACACAATGAATTGCATGAATGAAAGCCATCCATTGTGTACAATTGTCATGTGATCTGCTGTGATTGGTCACAGTGATCACATGGTACTGGCAGCGGGTCGGTACACTGATCTGTTATCCTCTGTGTCTGGTGGATACAACGAGTGACAGATCATGCTGGAGTGTGGCCCATGGGGCAAGTGACGTCATATGAAGTCCACCCAGGATAATAATGCTCCACAATAGGCTGGGCAGGAAGGGGTTAATCTTTGTGACTGAGACCCTTCCATGCAGGAAAGTGTCCGTTTTCTGAGAGTTTTTATCCCTGTGGATAAAAGGAAGATGTGACTGCAGCTCTCTGAAGTGACGATCGATTTCCTTATTTCCTCCTCATGACTGAAGCTCTCAGGCTTTGGACGGGTGATTTCACAATGTACGGATGATGTCATCCCACATGACCCCGCCTTCTTCCTCTTGCATCATAACAACCAAGAGAACATATCCAGTAAATGCTCCTTGATGAGCACATTGGTGAATCCAGCTCATCCTCGCACCCCCTTGTTGTGGCGTCACCCCAACCCCCAAGGTAAGAGGATTTATTGGAATACTCTTAGCTGCTCTGCTGACTAGATTTCTTATCTTGAGTCCTGATATAAAGGTGTGATGTACATATAGAGGGCATGGGCTGCTGACATTGTGGGGAGCCCCCCTAGTTCTCCCCCCACACCTTTTATATTTCCCATCCTCCTCTCTTAAGCCCCACCACTCTGTGACCTGTCCCTGTTATATGCTTTTCTACCTCATCGATTCCCATTCCAATAAAAAGCATGTTTGGGGGATGTGCCTAATCCTTGGGGGTCCTAATCCTTGGAGTGTCCTAATCCTGGGGGGATCCTAATCCTGGGGGTCTCAATCTTGGGGTATCCTCATCTTGGGGATGTCCTAATCCTGGAGAATCCTAATCCTGGGGGTGTCCTAATCCTGGGGGGTATCCTTATCCTGGGGATGTCCTAATCCTGGGGTGTCCTAATCCTGGCAGTGTCCTAATCCTGGGGGTGTCCTAATCCTGGGGGTGTCCTAATCCTGGGGGGTGTCCTAATCCTGGGGGGTGTCCTTATCAAGGGGCTGTCCTAATTCTGGGGGTGTCCTAATCCTGGGGGATGTCCTTATCCTGGGGGTGTCCTAATCCTGGGGGTGTCCTAATCCTGGGGGTGTCCTAATCCTGGGGGGTGTCCTAATCCTGGGGGGTGTCCTTATCAAGGGGCTGTCCTAATTCTGGGGGTGTCCTAATCCTGGGGGATGTCCTTATCCTGGGGGTGTCCTAATCCTGGGGGGTGTCCTAATCCTGGGGGGTGTCCTTATCCTGGGGGTGTCCTAATCCTGGAGGTCCTAATCCTGGGGGTGTCCTTATCAAGGGGCTGTCCTAATCCTGGGGGGGTGTCCTTATCCTGGGGGTGCCCTAATCCCGGGGGTGTCCTAATCCTGGGGGGTGTCCTAATCCTGGGGGTGTCCTAATCCTGGGGGGTGTCCTTATCAAGGGGCTGTCCTAATTCTGGGGGTGTCCTAATCCTGGGGGATGTCCTTATCCTGGGGGTGTCCTAATCCTGGGGGGTGTCCTAATCCTGGGGGGTGTCCTTATCCTGGGGGTGTCCTAATCCTGGGGGGTGTCCTAATCCTGGGGGGTGTCCTTATCCTGGGGGTGTCCTAATCCTGGGGGGTGTCCTAATCCTGGGGGTGTCCTAATCCTGGAGGTCCTAATCCTGGGGGTGTCCTTATCAAGGGGCTGTCCTAATCCTGGGGGGGTGTCCTTATCCTGGGGGTGCCCTAATCCCGGGGGTGTCCTAATCCTGGGGGGTGTCCTAATCCTGGGGGTGTCCTAATCAGGGGGGTGTCCTTATCCTGGGGGTGTCCTAATCCTGGGGGTGTTCTAATCCTGGAGGTCCTAATCCTGGGGGGTGTCCTTATCAAGGGGCTGTCCTAATCCTGGGGGGGTGTCCTTATCCTGGGGGTGCCCTAATCCCGGGGGTGTCCTAATCCTGGGGGTGTCCTAATCCTGGGGGGTGTCCTTATCAAGGGGCTGTCCTAATTCTGGGGGTGTGCTAATCCTGGGGGGTGTCCTTATCCTGGGGGTGTCCTAATCCTGGGAGTGTCCTAATCCTGGGGGTGTCCTAATCCTGGGGGGTGTCCTAATCCTGGGGGTGTCCTTATCAAGGGGCTGTCCTAATTCTGGGGGTGTCCTAATCCTGGGGGGTGTCCTAATCCTGGGGGTGTCCTAATCCCGGGGGTGTCCTAATCCTGGGGGTCAGTGGGGCAGAGTACAGGGGGTCAGCGGGGCAGAGTGCAGGGGGTCAGCGTGGCAGAGTGCAGGGGGTCAGCGGGGCAGAGTACAGGGGGTCAGCGGGGCAGAGTACAGGGGGTCAGCGGGGCAGAGTACAGGGGGTCAGCGGGGCAGAGTACAGGGGGTCAGCGGGGGAGAGTACAGGGGGTCAGCGGGGCAGAGTACAGGGGGTCAGCGGGGCAGAGTACAGGGGGTCAGCGTGGCAGAGTGCAGGGGGTCAGCGGGGCAGAGTACAGGGGGTCAGCGGGGCAGAGTGCAGGGGGTCAGCGTGGCAGAGTGCAGGGGGTCAGCGGGGCAGAGTACAGGGGGTCAGCGGGGCAGAGTACAGGGGGTCAGCGGGGCAGAGTGCAGGGGGTCAGCGTGGCAGAGTGCAGGGGGTCAGCGGGGCAGAGTACAGGGGGTCAGCGGGGCAGAGTACAGGGGGTCAGCGGGGCAGAGTACAGGGGGTCAGCGGGGCAGAGTACAGGGGGTCAGCGGGGGAGAGTACAGGGGGTCAACGGGGGAGAGTACAGGGGGTCAGCGGGGCAGAGTACAGGGGGTCAGCGGGGCAGAGTACAGGGGGTCAGCGGGGGAGAGTACAGGGGGTCAGCGGGGGAGAGTACAGGGGGTCAGCGGGGCAGAGTACAGGGGGTCAGCGGGGCAGAGTACAGGGGGTCAGGGGGGCAGAGTACAGGGGGTCAGCGGGGCAGAGTACAGGGTGTCAGGGGGGCAGAGTACAGGGGGTCAGCGGGGCAGAGTACAGGGGGTCAGCGGGGCAGAGTACAGGGGGTCAGGGGGGCAGAGTACAGGGGGTCAGCGGGGCAGAGTACAGGGGGTCAGGGGGGCAGAGTACAGGGGGTCAGCGGGGCAGAGTACAGGGGGTCAGCGGGGCAGAGTACAGCGGGTCAGCGGGGCAGAGTACAGGGGGTCAGCGGGGCAGAGTACAGGGGGTCAGCGGGGCAGAGTACAGGGGGTCAGCGGGGCAGAGTACAGGGGGTCAGGGGGGCAGAGTACAGGGGGTCAGCGGGGCAGAGTACAGGGGGTCAGGGGGGCAGAGTACAGGGGGTCAGCGGGGCAGAGTACAGCGGGTCAGTGGGGCAGAGTACAGGGGGTCAGCGGGGCAGAGTACAGGGGGTCAGGGGGGCAGAGTACAGGGGGTCAGCGGGGCAGAGTACAGCGGGTCAGTGGGGCAGAGTACAGGGGGTCAGCGGGGCAGAGTACAGGGGGTCAGCGGGGGAGAGTACAGGGGGTCAGTGGTTCTCCCTTACATCAGAGTCCCCAGTGTTCTCCCTTATATCAGACTCTGCAGACTCTGATATAAAGGGAGAACTCTGTGTTGGGTTATATTATCCTGACCTTCATATAAATGGAGAAATATATTTCTGTCTTTTCTTCTACACATTGCTGATCTCACTCCTTACATGTCTGTAGCTGAAATATTTATATTTTCACCGAAAATTGTCATTTTATGTACTTTTTTGAAGTGTCAGTAAATGTTATGTGTTGTGTCAGTAAATTTCCCTTCACAAGGTTGGCAACACCTTACCTCCCCCCCCCCAAACTTCCCAGATCACACACCCCCAACACAGAGGGTGTCCTGCCAGGAGTGACCCTCACCCCGCAAAGCGCCCTGTCCCCATGTTGGTAAGGACAACGCCCCCATCCTCACCACCCTGACCTGGGGGAGGGGGGATTATAGGGATCTGTTTACATCTCCTATATGAACATCGGAGTTATCAGAACGCATGTTCCAGAGTCTGTACTCCCAATCTGATGGATGGGGGGCGGTAAAATCTTCTACAAACTCTCATTTCCCAGCTCCAAGCTGAAGACATTGAGATGAGTCTTCTCCTCGATTTAAAGAGTCGGGGTTCTCCTTTATTCAAATGACTCCACTAGAGTCAGAGTTATATAATTATATGATTACATAGAAGGTGAGGCTGAAAAAAGACACAAGTCCATCAAGTCCAACCTATGTGTGTGATTATGTGTCAGTATTACATTACATATCCCTGTATGTTGCGGTCATTCAGGTGATTATCTAATAGTTTCTTGAAGCTATCAATGCTCCCCGCTGAGACCACCGCCTGTGGAAGGGAATTCCACATCCTTGCCGCTCTTACAGTAAAGAACCCTCTACGTAGTTTAAGGTTAAACCTCTTTTCTTCTAATTTTAATGAGTGGCCACGAGTCTTATTAAACTCCCTCCCGATTAAGACTGGAGTTTTTTGGGGAGAGTCTAATGCCGCGTACACACAAGCGGACTTTCCGACCGTGTGTAGACTCCGGCGGACTTTTCCGGCTGACTTTTTCCCAAAAGCCAACCGGACCTAGATTTGAAACATGTTTTAAATCTTTCCATTGGAAAGTCCGCTCGTCTGTGTGCTGGTCCGACGGAAAGTCCGCTCGTCTGTGTGCTGGTCCGACGGAAAGTCCGCTCGTCTGTGTGCTGGTCCGACGGAAAGTCCGCTCGTCTGTGTGCTGGTCCGACGGAAAGTCCGCTCGTCTGTGTGCTGGTCCGATGGAAAGTCCGCTCGTCTGTGTGCTGGTCCGATGGAAAGTCCGCTCGTCTGTGTGCTGGTCCGATGGAAAGTCCGCTCGTCTGTGTGCTGGTCCGACGGAAAGTCCGCTCGTCTGTGTGCTGGTCTGATGGAAAGTCCGCTCGTCTGTGTGCTGGTCCGACGGAAAGTCCGCTCGTCTGTGTGCTGGTCCGACGGAAAGTCCGCTCGTCTGTGTGCTGGTCCGATGGAAAGTCCGCTCGTCTGTGTGCTGGTCTGATGGAAAGTCCGCTCGTCTGTGTGCTGGTCTGACGGAAAGTCCGCTCGTCTGTGTGCTGGTCCGACGGAAAGTCCGCTCGTCTGTATGCTGGTTCGATGGAAAGTCCGCTCGTCTGTGTGCTGGTCCGATGGAAAGTCCGCTCGTCTGTGTGCTGGTCCGATGGAAAGTCCGCTCGTCTATGTGCTGGTCCGATGGAAAGTCCGCTCGTCTGTGTGCTGGTCCGACGGAAAGTCCGCTCGTCTGTGTGCTGGTCCGACGGACCAGATACGACACGAGGGCAGGGTATTGCATTTCGCGCTCGCTGCAATAGGAAAAACAAATTTTCCTATTGCGGCGAGCACGGGGCATGCCAGGCCCTTAGGTCTGGTATGGATTATAAAGGGAAACCCCCTACGCTGAAAAAATGGCGTGGGGTCCTCCCTAAAATCCATACCAGACCCCGATCCGAGCACGTAGCCTGGCCGGTCAGGAAAGGGGGTGGGGACGAGCGAGCGCCCCCCCCCCTGAACCGTACCAGGCCGCATGCCCTCAACATGGGGGGGTGGGTGCTTTGGGGGAGGGGGCGCCCTGCGGGGCCCCCCCACCTCAAAGCACCTTGTCCCCATGTTGATGAGGACAAGGGCCTCTTCCCGACAACCCTGGCCGTTGGTTGTCGGGGTCTACGGGTGGAGGGGGCTTATCGGAATCCGGGAGCCCCCTATAATAAGAGGGCCCCCAGATCCCGGCCCCCCCACCCTATGTGAATGAGTATGGGGTACATGGTACCCCTACCCAATCACCTAGGGAAAAAGTGTCAATAATAAAACACACTACACTGGTTTTTAAAATAACTTATTAAACAGCTCCGGGGGGTCTTCCTCCGGCTTCGGGGGTCTTCTTCTGGCTTCAGGGGTCCCTCTTCTCCCGGCGTCCGGTTGGTTCTTCTCCGCTTTCTCCGGCCTCTTTTTCCGGTGTTCCAGTTCTTCGGCCGGCTCTTCCGCTGTCTTCAGACCGCTCTCTTGCCAGCGGAGGTCCGGACTTCTGGCTTCTTGTCTTCTTCCCTCTTCTCTTCTCCAGATGTTGACCACGCCCCCTAAAACGTCACAGTCCCAGCATGCCCAGGGTCTGTGACATCATAAGGGGGCAGGGTCTCCGCCTATATAAGTCACAACGGAGGCCTCAGAGAGCAGTCCAGCCGGAGAGACCGTTGTGTCAACATCTGGAGAAGAGAAGAGAAGAGAAGACAATAAGCCAGATGTCCGGACCTCCGCTGGCAAGACAGCGGCCTGAAGACAGCAGAGGAGCCGGCCGAAGAACTGGAACACCGGGAGAAGAGGCCGGAGAGAGCGGAGAAGAACCACCCGGACGCCGGGAGAAGAGGAACCAGAGGGACCACCCGAAGCCAGAAGAAGACCCCAGAAGCCGGAGGAAGACCCCCCCCCCCCCCCCCGAGCTGTTTAATAAATTATTTTAAAAACCTGTGTAGTGTGTTTTATTATTGACACTTTTTCCCTAGGTAAATGGGTAGGGGTACCATGTACCCCATACTCATTCACATAGGGTGGGGGGGCCGGGATCTGGGGGCCCTCTTATTATAGGGGGCTCCCGGATTCCGATAAGCCCCCCCGCCCGCAGACCCCGACAACCAACGGCCAGGGTTGTTGGGAAGAGGCCCTTGTCCTCATCAACATGGGGGGGTGGGTGCTTTGGGGTGGGGGGCCCTCGTCCCCACCCCCTTTCCTGACCGGCCAGGCTGCGTGCTCGAATCGGGGTCTGGTATGGATTTTAGGGGGGACCCCACGCCGTTTTTTCGGCGTAGGGGTTTCCCTTAATAATCCATACCAGACCTAAGGGCCTGGTATGATCCGCGACGGGGCTCGCAAGGTGTCAATCTCGCCGGTAAAAGCGGCAAGATTGACTTCCTTTTCTAGCCCCGTCGTACCCGAGTCACGTTCAAAATGAATGGACTTGTCCATGTGTGGGCAAGTCCGTTCATTCTGAAAGTCCGCCGTAACTCTGGCCAAAGTCCGTCAGAAAGATGGGCGGACTTAGCCCGCCGGAAAGTCCGGTCGTGTGTGGGCAAGTCCGTCCAATTTAAAGTCCGGCGCACCTGGCGGACAAAGTCCGTCGGAAAGTGTGCCGGACCAAGTATGCCAGAAAGTCCAAACGTGTGTACGCGGCATGAGAGTTATGATTATTACAAGGGGTTTGATTGGTGACAACAGTTTGCTCGGTGCTTTATGGGTGGACAGTGCAGTCACCATACAATTCAATACAAGGAGATCTTTCTGCTGGTTCCCCTGATCGTTATAAGGGAGCCAGTTGGTTGTCCATCCCCCGTCTATAAGAAGTATTGGTTTTGGGTAGATGTCACGGAACGCCCCACACTCCGCTTGAGTGCTTCCGTCATATACCGCTTCCTAAGTTCTGGAACACGAGTCCAATGGATCTGGCTATAGGAACCCCAAGAACTAGACAACACCAGTCTTGGAGTACATCAGAACTAACTTTATTTTGAGATCTCACAGACCTTTATACAGCAGGGATGACTCAAAGCTAACCTAATTAACATGACCTAATTTACTACAAAATGTACCCAGACCAGATGACAGTCTTGTGGGCACCGAGCTTCACACATTAATACAATTAACAATACAAACAACAATCTCCCCCCTCCTCAGCCTAGACCATTCGTCTATTAGCCAGGGCTGGTGGCTAATGTGATCAGCTCTCTCAATTAACATAAACACATGTTGATAACACCAGCATCTCCTCACAGGATGTGTCCCAGCAGAATGAATCAGTCTTATCAGCAGGGGGCTGCTGGAGGAATCCCCCCTCCCTCTTCAGGGACACAAATATACAGTAAGGAGTCCCCATACAATATATACATGACTGAGTCCGATTAATACAGTTCAGACTGGATTTCTCATTCACCTCAAATGCTAGGGCCCATAATCGGTGGGCAACAGGCTTGCACACAGTCCTCTCCAACAGCCTCCGCTCTGGCCATGCCGTGACAGTAGACTTATCCTTGACAGATTTGTTCGATGTTGAAGTTTCGTACATCTGACTTCATTCTTTGTTTCTTTTCCAGGGTCTTAAAATTGGAGACAACAGAAACCATGCAGAGCATCAAGTGTGTGGTAGTTGGGGAAGAAGCAGTAGGGAAAACTTGCCTCCTCGTTTGTTACACAACCAATACTTTCCCCGAGGAGTACACCCCCACAGTGGTTGAAAACTACAATGTCCAGATTACAGTGGATGGAAAAACCGTGAGGCTGAACATGTGGGACACAGCTGGCCAGGAGGAGTATAACCCTCTAAGAGCATTCATTTACCCCGAGACCAACGTTGCCATCATCTGCTTCGACATTTCCAGTCCGTCATCATACGAGAGAGTGCAGCACAACTGGTATCCTGAAGTGCGCCACCATTGTCCTAATGTTCCCATCCTCCTGGTGGGCACCAAGAAGGATCTAAGAACCAACCTGGATGTCATCAACAGGCTGAATAAGCAGAACCAGCAACCGATCACCTACCAACAAGGGGTCAGCTTGTCCCAGCAAATTCACGCGGTGAAGTACGTGGAGTGCTCAGCGCTGCTCCAAGAAGGTGTCCAAGAAGTTTTCTCAGAGTCAGTGAGAGCCGTTCTCAACCAACTAAAAGAGAAGGATCCATGCATCTTACTGTGAAAAGAAGATGCCTCCAAAATGATGATCTGGTCACTGGGACCTCCCTATGTTTATGAGATCACGTGTCTTTGTCCTGAAGAACCACAACCTACGTAGACCTCAAGGACCGAAAATTACAGACTCTTCCATGTGTTCCTTATGTAAAATGTTCATTAGACCAAAGAAGCCCCAGATGGAGATGAATATTTCTGACCTCCAGCAATCTCTTCAATGGTTTTGTCTGTTCCGGTGTTGGGCACAATGTATACAGTATATGGCTGCTGGCCAGAATATATAATAACCATCATCAGATTTCAGAGTGTTAACCCTTGTCTGGCCACACTCTCACCACCACTTCAAGGAGTCCATTGTTTCTAGAACTGACTCACTGTTTTCATGGATATCCTCCCTTTAACAAGTGCGCCAACATCTTCAAGGGCCCCAACTAAGCCGGCAGAAGACTAACCTTAAAGGAGCTGCTATTGAGCACAATTTACAGCTTATTCATATTTCTCTGTTTCCAGAAGGCTGTGAGAATATAACGTATGTCTATAATCCTCCATGTTGTTCTTCCTTTCCATTTTAGCTTTATTTTCGAACATCCCATAATAGTTGTTTGCCGAGAATCATAACTGCTGAATATGTGATTAACTCATTACTCCTCAGAAGTGAAGACACGGTCGCACCTTATGAACTTTGATTGCCACATCTTCCTCAAACCGCTCGCTTGGCAAGGTTTGGTTATTTGGTTATGGGATGACATTATGTTTAGCTGTTGTATTCTGATTGGTTGAACTATGATGAGACCATACACTCAGAGTGATGAACTACATTTGTCTTGGTGTGGTCATTACTCCCAGATGAATCTGAAAGGATTCTGGTAACACCGCGATCGATTGTGACTGACTGCGGTGTTCTAATAATCTTGCCACCCTGAATACAGACATTTGTGGTCTCTCAGTTTCTAGGCCTAGCTTCCTCACCACAAGTGTCCTCATCGGCATTGGTGCCATTCTGTTGTTGGCCTCTGCTGCTCATTTATTGAGGAGAACTTCAGCTTATTCCGGTTTGGTTAGAACTTAAGATAGCACTCTAACCATCTCAAGTGAAGCCTTACTATAGTGTAAGCTATGAGGAAGTCCTTGTTGTTATACTCTGCTTGTCTGAACATTACTTGATAATATACTTTGTTACTTTGCCACAACGTCTCGAGTCTCATTTCTGGGTGGTCCTAAAGTATTATCAGCAATCATGAATCTCTACCTATTGACGTACATACCCGAGGTGTCAGTGGTGCTGAGGACTTTCCCAAGGTCAAGGTAAGAACAGAGGACCCAACATAACTAGAGGCTCCTGCGGGATTAGAGCTACAATGATATGCAGCCAAGCTTGATATGCTCCCCCTTGGGTTTCTGAAGAACTTTACAATTGCATCATTTCTGGTCCATATTGCCCTCACTGAGAAGTTCTTCACATCCACCGACTCCCTTTGAATTATTATGTACGGCAAAGGGTCTTGTTTGACTCACTTCATGAATATTATTAGTTATGTGCCATCACCCCGGGTCCGATTCCTAGGGACTTGATGAATGGGAGATGTAAAGAAGACTTGGCTTTGTGTTAGTCTGGTGAGAACCTCCATTGTCACCCCCACAGCTATAGTCAATGTGTCCAACCATCTAGTACTCGGCCTCCCTCTTCACTGGTTCCTTCTATCTTCCCAAACACTATTTCCTTCTCCAGTGATCTCTTCTGACCAGAATAGGACAGTCATAACTTCATCATTTCATCAGTCTGTTTAATCTCTTCCAAAATCGATCTGTTACTTCTATGGGCAATACCCGGCACTCATCAAATCCTTCTCCAGCACCAAAGATGGAATGATTCGATCTTCTTTCCATGCTCTTTCCTTATTGTCCGGCTTTCACATCCATAACTGACACCTGAGAAATATGAGTGTTCAGGTAGGTGGCCTGCTGTGTATTTAGTTTGCACTCGGCTGCCCAGGTCAGGGGAAAGGGTTCAAGTTTTGCTGCCTTTTTCCCGATCTGTGGGCGGGGCTTTCACTGGGGTCCAGCCTCCCGTCTTCTATGAAAAGGAAGAGGTCAGGACCCTGGGGGGCTCAGGGGTATGCTTGGGGAAAAACATTGATTCTCCCAATCCTATCCCGGCTTCATCCACCCCAATTCCATCTGGCTCCATCCACCACTCCGATCCCATCCCGGCTCCATCCACCACTCTGATCCCATCCCGGCTCCATCCACCACCTCAATCCCATCCTGGCTCCATCCACCACCCGGATCCCATCCCGGCTCCATCCACCACCCGGATCCCATCCCGGCTCCATCCACCACCCCGATCCCATCCTGGCTCCATCCACCACCCGGATCCCATCCCGGCTCCATCCACCACTCCTATCCCATCCTGGCTCCATCCACCACCTCAATCCCATCCCTGCTCCATCCACCACTCCAATCCCATCCCGGCTCCATCCACCCCAATCCCATCCCGGCTCCATCCACCACTCCGATCCCATCACGGCTCCATCCACCACCCGGATCCCATCCCGGCTCCATCCACCACCCCAATCCCATCCCGGCTCCATCCACCACTCCGATCCCATCCCAGGTCCATTCACCACCCCAATCCCATCCCGGCTCCATCCACCACTCCGATCCCATCCTGGCTCCATTCACCACTCCAATCCCATCACGGCTCCATCCACCACTCCGATCCCATCCCGGCTCCATTCACCACCCGGATCCCATTCCGGCTCCATTCACCAACCTAATCCCATCCCGGCTCCATTCACCACTCCAATCCCATCCCGGCTCCATCCACCACCCGGATCCCATCTCGGCTCCATCCACCACTCCGATCCCATCCCTGCTCCATCCACCACCACAATCCCATCCCGGCTCCATCCACCACTCCGATCCCATCCCTGCTCCATCCACCACCCCAATCCCATCCCGGCTCCATCCACTCCGATCCCATCCCGGCTCCATCCACCACCCGGATTCCATCCCGGCTCCATCCACCACTCCTATCCCATCCTGGCTCCATCCACCCCAATCCCATCCCGGCTCCATCCACCACTCCGATCCCATCCCGGCTCCATCCACCACTCCGATCCCATCCCGGCTCCATTTACCACTCCAATCCCATCACGGCTCCATCCACCACCCGGATCCCATCCCGGCTCCATTCACCACTCTGATCCCATCCCGGCTCCATCCACCACCTCAATCCCATCCCGGCTCCATCCACCACTCCTATCCCATCCTGGCTCCATCCACCCCAATCCCATCCCGGCTCCATCCACCCCAATCCCATCCCGGCTCCATCCACCACCACAATCCCATCCTGGCTCCATCCACCACCCGGATCCCATCCTGGCTCCATTCACCAACCTAATCCCATCCCGACTCCATCAACCACTCCGATCCCATCCCGGCTCCATCCACCACTCCGATCCCATCCCTGGTCCATCCACCACTCCGATCCCATCCCGGCTCCATCCACCACCCCAATCCCATCCCGGCTCCATCCACCACTCCGATCCCATCCAGGCTCCATCCACCACCCCAATCCCATCCCAGCTCCATCCACCACTCCGATCCCATCCTGGCTCCATCCACCACCCCAATCCCATCCCGGCTCCATTCACCACTCCAATCCCATCACGGCTCCATCCACCACTCAGATCCCATCCCGGCTCCATTCACCACCCGGATCCCATCCCGGCTCCATTCACCAACCTAATCCCATCCCGGCTCCATTCACCACTCCAATCCCATCCCTGCTCCATCCACCACTCCGATCCCATCCCTGCTCCATCCACCACCCCAATCCCATCCCGGCTCCATCCACCACTCCTATCCCATCCTGGCTCCATCCACCCCAATCCCATCCCAGCTCCATCCACCACTCCGATCCCATCCCGGCTCCATTAACCACTCCAATCCCATCACGGCTCCATCCACCACCACAATCCCATCCTGGCTCCATCCACCACCCGGATCCCATCCCGGCTCCATTCACCAACCTAATCCCATCCCGGCTCCATCAACCACTCCGATCCCATCCCGGCTCCATCCACCACTCCGATCCCATCCCGGCTCCATCCACTACCTCAATCCCATCCCGGCTCCATCCACCACCTCAATCCCATCCTGGCTCCATCCACCACCCTAATCCCATCCCGGCTCCATCAACCACTCCGATCCCATCCCCAGCTCCATCCACCACCTCAATCCCATCCCGGCTCCATCCACCACTCCTATCCCATCCCGACTCCATCCACTACTCCGATCCAATCCCGGCTCCATTCACCAACCTAATCCCATCCCGGCTCCATCAACCACTCCGATCCCATCCCGGCTCCATCAACCACTCCGATCCCATCCCGGCTCCATCCACTACCTCAATCCCATCCCGGCTCCATCCACCACTCCGATCCCATCCCGGCTCCATCCACCACCTCAATCCCATCCTGGCTCCATCCACCACCCTAATCCCATCCCGGCTCCATCAACCACCCCGATCCCATCCCCAGCTCCATCCACCACCTCAATCCCATCCCGGCTCCATCCACCACCTCAATCCCATCCCGGCTCCATCCACCACTCCTATCCCATCCTGGCTCCATTCACCCCAATCCCATCCCGGCTCCATCCACCCCAATCCCATCCCGGGTCCATCCACCACTCCGATCTCATCCCGGCTCCATTCACCACCCGGATCCCATCCCGGCTCCATTCACCAACCTAATCCCATCCCGGCTCCATTCACCACTCCAATCCCATCCCGGCTCCATCCACCACCTCAAAACCCATCCCGGCTCCATCCACCACTCCTATCCCATCCTGGCTCCATTCACCCCAATCCCATCCCGGCTCCATCCACCCCAATCCCATCCCGGGTCCTTCCACCACTCCGATCCCATCCCGGCTCCATTCACCACCCGGATCCCATCCCGGCTCCATTCACCAACCTAATCCCATCCCGGCTCCATTCACCACTCCAATCCCATCCCGGCTCCATCCACCACCTCAATCCCATCCCGGCTCCATCCATCACTCCGATCCCATCCCGGCTCCATCCACCACCTCAATCCCATCCCGGCTCCATCCACCACTCCGATCCCATCCCGGCTCCATTCACCACCCCAATCCCATCCCGGCTCCATCCACCACTCCGATCCCATCCCGGCTCCATCCATCACTCCGATCCCATCCCGGCTCCATCCACCACCTCAATCCCATCCCGGCTCCATCCATCACTCCGATCCCATCCCGGCTCCATCCATCACTCCGATCCCATCCCGGCTCCATCCACCACCTCAATCCCATCCCGGCTCCATCCACCACTCTGATCCCATCCCGGCTCCATCCACCACCTCAATCCCATCCCGGCTCCATCCACCACCCGGATTCCATCCCGGCTCCATCCACTACTCCGATCCCATCCCGGCTCCATCCACCACTCCTATCCCATCCTGGCTCCATTCACCTCAATCCCATCCCGGCTCCATCCACCACTCCTATCCCATCCTGGCTACATTCACCCCAATCCCATTCCGGCTCCATCCACCACTCCGATCCCATCCCGGCTCCATCCACCACTCCGATCCCATCCTGGCTCCATTCACCACTCCAATCCCATCCTGGCTCCATCCACCACTCCGATCCCATCCCGGCTCTATCCACCACCCGGATCCCATCCCGGCCCCATCCACCACTCCGATCCCATCCCGGCTCCATTCACCACCCCATCCCATCCTGGCTCCATCCACCACCCAGATCCCATCCTGGCTCCATCCACCACTCCGATCCCATCCCAGCTCCATCCACCACCCGGATTCCATCCCGGCTCCATCCACTACTCCGATCCCATCCCGGCTCCATCCACCACTCCGATCCCATCCCGGCTCCATTCACCAACCTAATCCCATCCCGGCTCCATCAACCACTCCGATCCCATCCCGGCTCCATTCACCACTCCGATCCCATCCCGGCTCCATTCACCACTCCGATCCCATCCCAGCTCCATCCACCACCTCAATCCCATCCCGGCTCCATTCACCAACCTAATCCCATCCCGGCTCCATCCACCACTCCGATCCCATCCTGGCTCCATTCACCACCCCAATCCCATCCTGTCTCCATCCACCACTCCGATCCCATCCCGGTTCCATCCACCACCCGGATCCCATCCCGGCTCCATTCACCACTCCAATCCCATCACGGCTCCATCCACCCCTCCGATCCCATCCTGGCTCCATTCACCACTCCAATCCCATCCCGTCTCCATCCACCACTCCGATCCCATCCCGGCTCCATTCACCACCCGGATCCCATCCCGGCTCCATTCACCACTCCAATCCCATCCCGGCTCCATCCACCACCCGGATTCCATCCCGGCTCCATCCACTACTCCGATCCCATCCCGGCTCCATTCACCAACCTAATCCCATCCCGGCTCCATCAACCACTCCTATCCCATCCCGGCTCCATTCACCACTCCAATCCCATCCCGGCTCCATTCACCACTCCGATCCCATCCCGGCTCCATCCACCACCTCAATCCCATCCCGGCTCCATTCACCAACCTAATCCCATCCCGGCTCCATCCACCACTCCGATCCCATCCTGGCTCCATTCACCACCCCAATCCCATCCTGTCTCCATCCACCACTCCGATCCCATCCCGGTTCCATCCACCACCCGGATCCCATCCCGGCTCCATTCACCACTCCAATCCCATCACGGCTCCATCCACCCCTCCGATCCCATCCTGGCTCCATTCACCACTCCAATCCCATCCCGTCTCCATCCACCACTCCGATCCCATCCCGGCTCCATTCACCACCCGGATCCCATCCCGGCTCCATTCACCAACCTAATCCCATCCCGGCTCCATTCACCACTCCAATCCCATCCCGGCTCCATCCACCACCCGGATCCCATCCCGGCTCCATCCACCACTCCGATCCCATCCCGGCTCCATCCACCACCCCAATCCCATCCCGGCTCCATCCACCACTCCTATCCCATCCTGGCTCCATCCACCCCAATCCCATCCCGGCTCCATCAACCACTCCGATCCCATCCCGGCTCCATCCACCACTCCGATCCCACCCCGGCTCCATCCACCACTCCAATCCCATCCCGGCTCCATCCACCACTCCGATCCCATCCCTGCTCCATCCACCACTCCTATCCCATCCTGGCTCCATCCACCCCAATCCCATCCTGGCTCCATCAACCACTCCGATCCCATCCCGGCTCCATCCACCACTCCGATCCCATCCCTGGTCCATCCACCACTCCGATCCCATCCCGGCTCCATCCACCACTCCGATCCCATCCCTGGTCCATCCACCACTCCAATCCCATCCCGGCTCCATCCACCACTCCGATCCCATCCCTGCTCCATCCACCACTCCTATCCCATCCTGGCTCCATCCACCCCAATCCCATCCTGGCTCCATCAACCACTCCGATCCCATCCCGGCTCCATTCACCACCCCAATCCCATCCCGGCTCCATCCACCCCAATCCCATCCCGGGTCCATCCACCACTCCGATCCCATCCTGGCTCCATTCACCAACCTAATCCCATCCCGGCTCCATCCACCACCCGGATCCCATCCCGGCTCCATCCACCACCCGGATCCCATCCTGGGTCCATCCACCACTCCGATCCCATCCCGGCTACATTCATGATCTAATCCCATTTCTATGTGCAGTGCCCTCCTGGATTGTGTACAATGCTTCTCTTTGTGCAGCGCCCTCCTGGATTGTGCAGAATGCTTCTCTTTGTGCAGCGCCCTCCTGGATTGTGTACAATGCTTCTCTTTGTGCAGCGCCCTCCTGGATTGTGTACAATGCTTCTCTTTTTGCAGCGCCCTCCTGGATTGTACACAAAGCTTCTCTTTGTGCAGCGCCCTCCTGGATTGTGCACAATGCTTCTCTCTGTGCAGCGCCCTCCTGGATTGTGCTTAATGCTTCTCTTTGTGCAGCGCCCTCCTGGATTGTGCACAATGCTTCTCTCTGTGCAGCGCCCTCCTGGATTGTGCATAATGCTTCTCTCAGTGCAGCGCCCTCCTGGATTGTGCACAATGCTTCTCTTTGTGCAGCGCCCTCCTGGATTTTGTACAATTCTTCTCTTTGTGCAGCGCCCTCCTGGATTGTGCAGAATGCTTCTCTTTGTGTAGCGCCCTCCTTAATTTTGCAGAATGCTTCTCTTTGTGCAGCGCCCTCCTGGATTGTGCAGAATGCTTCTCTTTGTGCAGCGCCCTCCTGGATTGTGTACAATGCTTCTCTTTGTGCAGCGCCCTCCTGGATTGTGTACAATGCTTCTCTTTTTGCAGCGCCCTTCTGCATTGTCTAGAATGCTTCTCTTTTTGCAGCGCCCTCCTGGATTGTACACAAAGCTTCTCTTTGTGCAGCGCCCTCCTGGATTGTGTACAATGCTTCTCTCTGTGCAGCGCCCTCCTGGATTGTGTACAATGCTTCTCTCTGTGCAGCGCCCTCCTGGATTGTACACAATGCTGCTCTTTTTGCAGCGCCCCCCCTGGATTGTGTACAATGCTTCTCTCTGTGCAGCGCCCTCCTGGATTGTGCTTAATGCTTCTCTCAGTGCAGCGCCCTCCTGGATTGTGCACAATGCTTCTCTTTTGTGCAGCGCCCTCCTGGATTGTGCATAATGCTTCTCTTTGTGCAGCGCCCTCCTGCATTGTACGCAATGCTTCTCTTTGTGCAGCGCCCTCCTGGATTGTGCACAATGCTTCTCTCAGTGCAGCACCCTCCTGGATTGTGCACAATGCTTCTCTTTGTGCAGCGCCCTCCTGGATTGTGTACAATGCTTCTCTTTGTGCAGCGCCTTCCTGGATTGTACACAATGCTTCTCTTTGTGCAGCGCCCTCCTGGATTGTGTACAATGCTTCTCTTTGTGCAGCGCCCTCCTGGATTGTACACAATGCTTCTCTTTGTGCAGCGCCCTCCTGGATTTTGTACAATGGTTCTCTTTGTGCAGTGCTCTCTTAGATTGTGCACAATGCCTCTGTTTGTGCAGCGCCCTCCTGGATTGTGCATAATGCTTTTTTCTATGCAGCGCCCTCCTCAATTGTTCACAATGTTTCTCTTTATGCAGCGCCCTCCTGGATTGTGCACAATGCTTCTCTTTGTGCAGCGCCCTCCTGGATTGTGCACAATGCTTCTCTTTGTGCAGCGCCCTCCTGGATTGTGCACAATGCTTCTCTTTGTGAAGCTCCCTCCTGGATTGTATACAATGCTTTTCTTTGTGCAGCGCCCTCCTGGATTGTATACAATGCTTTTCTTTGTGCAGCGCCCTCCTGGATTGTGCACAATGCTTTTCTTTGTGCAGCGCCCTCCTGGATTGTGCACAATGCTTCTCTTTGTGCAGCGCCCTCCTGGATTGTATACAATGCTTTTCTTTGTGCAGCGCCCTCCTGGATTGTGCACAATGCTTTTCTTTGTGCAGCGCCCTCCTGGATTGTGCATAATGCTTCTCTTTGTGCAGCGCCCTCCTGGATTGTATACAATGCTTTTCTTTGTGCAGCGCAGTGGCGGAACTATAGGATTCGCTGCAGTCGCACTTGTGACTGGGCTCTGTCATTCTGCTGTGGGGGGCCCCAAGACCCAGCATCTCCCCCTGCACCCCTAGCTGTCCGTTTAACATGCGGGGGGGAGGTGGGAGGCCTCGATCGGCAGCTCTATGGTGTCCACGAGCCGTGGGATCGCCCTGGGGCTTGTAGTTCTCTCTCCGAATGTATACAGTGGTGAGGGGAGGGGCCTCTGACCCGGGCATGTATGGGCTTCACTCTTCATTGAGTCGCTCTTCTTCTTGCTGATGATGTCAGAGGCTCCTCCCCTCTCCACATTCGGAGAGAGAACTACAAGCTCCAGGGACACCATAGAGCTGCCAATCGCAGCTTCCCACCTACAGAGATGTGCTGGGGGTCCAAGGTGCACAGACAGCGGAGACCATCCAGGTACAGGGGAACCTCCGTAAGGGGGGCTGTCTGATGTAAGGAGGGGCTCTCTGGGGACCCTGAGGTATGGGGGGGCTCTCTGGGGGCCCTGATGTAAGGAGGGGCTCTCTGGGGACCCTAATGTATGGGGGGCTCTCTGAGGACCCTGAGGTATAGGGGGGCTCTCTGAGGACCCTGAGGTATGGGGGGCTCTCTGGGGACCTTGAGGTATGGGGGGCTCTCTGGGGACCCTGAGGTATGCGGGGGCTCTCTGGGGACCCTGAGGTATGGGGGGCTCTCTGGGGACCCTGATGTATGGGGGTGCTCTCTGGGGACCCTAAAGTATGGGGGGGCTCTCTGGGGACCCTGAGGTATGGGGGGGCTCTCTGGGGACCCTAAAGTATGGGGGGCTCTCTGGGGACCGTGAGGTATGGGGGGGCTCTCTGGGGACCCTGAGGTATGGGGGGGCTCTCTGGGGACTCTGAGGTATGCGGGGGCTCTCTGGGGACCCTGAGGTATGGGGGGCTCTCTGGGGACCCTGATGTATGGGGGTGCTCTCTGGGGACCCTAAAGTATGGGGGGGCTCTCTGGGGACCCTGAGGTATGGGGGGGCTCTCTGGGGACCCTGAGGTATGGGGGGGCTCTCTGGGGACCCTAAAGTATGGGGGGCTCTCTGGGGACCGTGAGGTATGGGGGGGCTCTCTGGGGACCCTGAGGTATGGGGGGGCTCTCTGGGGACTCTGAGGTATGGGGGGGCTCTCTGGGGACCCTGATGTATGGGGGGCTCTCTGGGGACCCTGATGTATGGGGGGCTCTCTGGGAATCCTGATGTATGGGGGGGCTCTCTGGGGACCCTGAGGTATGGGGGGGCTCTCTGGGGACCCTGAGGTATGGGGGGGCTCTCTGGGGACCCTAAAGTATGGGGGGCTCTCTGGGGTCCGTGAGGTATGGGGGGGCTCTCTGGGGACCCTGAGGTATGGGGGGCTCTCTGGGGACTCTGAGGTATGGGGGGCTCTCTGGGGGCCCTGATGTAAGGAGGGGCTCTCTGGGACCCTAATGTATGGGGGGGCTCTCTGAGGACCCTGAGGTATAGGGGGGCTCTCTGAGGACCCTGAGGTATGGGGGGCTCTCTGGGGACCCTGAGGTATGGGGGGCTCTCTGGGGACCCTGAGGTATGCGGGGGCTCTCTGGGGACCCTGAGGTATGGGGGGCTCTCTGGGGACCCTGAGGTATGCGGGGGCTCTCTGGGGACCCTGAGGTATGGGGGGCTCTCTGGGGACCCTGATGTATGGGGGGGCTCTCTGGGGACCCTGAGGTATGGGGGGGCTCTCTGGGGACCCTGAGGTATGGGGGGGCTCTCTGGGGACCCTAAAGTATGGGGGGCTCTCTGGGGACCTCCATAGAGCCTGGGGGGGCTCTCTGGGGACCCTGAGGTATGGGGGGGCTCTCTGGGGACTCTGAGGTATGGGGGGGCTCTCTGGGGACCCTGATGTATGGGGGGCTCTCTGGGGACCCTGATGTATGGGGGGCTCTCTGGGAACCCTGATGTATGGGGGGGCTCTCTGGGGACCCTGAGGTATGGGGGGGCTCTCTGGGGACCCTAAAGTATGGGGGGCTCTCTGGGGACCGTGAGGTATGGGGGGGCTCTCTGGGGACCCTAAAGTATGGGGGGCTCTCTGGGGACCCTGAGGTATGGGGGGCTCTCCGGGGACCCTGAGGTATGGGGGGGGGCTTTCTGGGGACCCTAAAGTATGGGGGGCTCTCTGGGGACCGTGAGGTATGGGGGGGCTCTCTGGGGACCCTGAGGTATGGGGGGGCTCTCTGGGGACTCTGAGGTATGGGGGGGCTCTCTGGGGACCCTGATGTATGGGGGGCTCTCTGGGGACCCTGAGGTATGGGGGGCTCTCTGGGGTCCCTGAGGTATAGGGGGCCATCTGGGGACCCTGGTGTAAGGGGGGATCTGCACTATGTAATGATATATTATATATATATATATATATATATATATATATATATATATATATATATATATATATATATACACACACACGTATATTGTATAGATGTGTATGCCCGCCCAAGCATATGACTTTCTTTAGTTCGCTGCTATGGGCTCCAGCCCCAGATATTTTGTACACCCAGCAATGCCCCTGGTAGGGGCCCTTCATGGTTTCTAGTTACACCTCTGGTGTTCAGGTAGGTGGCCTGCTGTGCATTTAGTTTGCAGTCAGCTGCCCAGGTCAGGGGAAAGCACACCCCCCACCATTCTGAGATGGAATGAGGGACACCTACCAACAAACGTATGTAGGCATAGGACACGCCCCCTGCCACACCCCCTTAAAGGAGAATTAACCAAAAAAAAGGGTAATTAAATCCACAAGGACTTTTTTTCGCGACTATTCCTTTATATTGGCTTTTAAAATGTACAAATGCAGCAATTTAGAAATCTGATGAAAAGTTTAGCTCTGGGAAACACTTTCTGATAGATAAAAAGTGCATTTTGTATACATCTATAGAGATCAGACCAACATGAGGGACAAATGAGGAGGAATGAGGGACAGAGGGACATTGCTCCAAATCCGGGACAGTCCCTCGAAATCCGGGACAAACCCTTGAAATCCGGGACAATCCCTCGAAATCCGGGACAGTTGGGAGCAATGGGAAAGGGTTCAAGTTTTGCTGCCTTTTTTCCGGTGTGTGGGCGGGGCTTTCACTGGGGTCTAGCCTCCCTCCTTCTCTATAAGGGTAGAGGTCAGGATCCTGGGGGGGCTCCAGGGAACACTTGGGGAAACACATGAGGAACCTAAGCTAAAGACCTGCTGGGACCTGTGGTCCGCCCTGGAAAGCTGATTTGCCGGAAGAAACCTGGATTGTGGGGCTTCTCTGGTAGATCACCGCCAAGCTTGGACTTCCCTCGAAAAGACTGTGCAGGTAGCCCGGGGCAGCCACTGTCGGGTTAAGTTAGGAAAAGAATGTTATTGCATTCATGGGGTATAAATGTTGCCAAGTTACAGGAAACATTGACTCAGAGCCGGTCCGAAGTCATTTAACCCCTTCAATACCGGACACCTTCACCCCCTTCCTTTACCAGACCAGATTTTTTTTGCTAAATAAATGGAAAAAAGATGAAAAATTTTGATTTTTTTTTTCTTTGTTTCTGTTATAAAATTTTGCAAATAAATAATCTTTCTTCATAGATTTCAGCCAAAATGTATTCTGCTCAATTTCTTGGTTAAAATAACCCAAATCAGTCCAGTCCAGAGAGTCCACAAACTATGGGAGTAGGGATGAGCCGAACCCCCCCCCCCTCCCCCCGGTTCGGTTCGCCGCAGAACATGCGAACAGGCAAAAAATTTGTTGGAACACGCAAACTCCATTAAAGTCTATGGAACACGAACAGGAAAAATCAAAAGTGCTAATTTTAAAGGCTTAAAAAGTCATAAAAAGTGTTTGGGGACCCGGGTCCTGCCCCAGGGGACATGGATCAATGCAAAAAGAAGTTTTAAAAACGGCAGTTTTTCCGGGAGCAGTGATTTTAATAAAGTCAAACAATAAAAGTGAAATATCCCTTTAAATTTCATACCTGGGGGGTGTCTATAGTATGCCTGTAAAGGGGCGCATGTTTGCCGTGTTTAGAACAGTCTGACAGCAAAATGACATTTCAAAGGAAAAAAAAGTCATTTAAAACTACTCGCGGCTATTAATGAATTGTCGGGTCTCTGCAATACAGATAAAAGTTCATTGAAAAAAATGGTGTGGGGGGTCCCCCAGGCACTATATACTCTGAACAGCAGTATATATACTATACGGCCTGCCCTTTATACTCTGAAGAAAACACCTAAGGCCCTAAGAAAATTGGGCCTTAGGTGTTGATGGTACCAGAAGACTGTAATGCCCCGTACACACGATCGGATTTGCCGATAACAAAATCCATTTTTTTTTTTCTGACGGATGTTGGCTCAAACTTGTCTTGCATGCACACGATCACACAAATCTTGTCAGAAATTCTGATCGCCAAGAACGCGGTGACGTACAACACGTACAACGAGCCGAGAAAAATGAAGTTCAATAGCCGGTGCGTCTCTTCTGCTTGATTCCGAGCATGCGTGGAACTTTGTGCGTCGGAATTGTGTACACACGATCGGAATTTATGACAACTGATTTTGTTGTCGGAAAATTTGAGATCCAGATCTTCCAACGGAAAATGTCCGATGGAGCCTACACACAGTCAGAATTTCCGACAACAAGCTCCCATCAAACATTTCCCGTCGGAAAATCCGACCGTGTGTATGGGGCATTAGCCTTCACAGTTAATCTTGGTGGGCACAGGAACGGGTCCTGCTGTGAAATATTAGATCAAAAATTGTAATTACATGGCCCTGTTAAACAGGGGCAGAAAAATTGGGCCTTAGACAGTGGTGGTGCCCTAAACCAAAAATATTGTTGGAAGCTAGCATGATAAAGATTGAGGAGGAATAGGATAGTCACTCAGCATAGGCAGTCTTCAAGGGATCCCATATCCATAGAAAAATCAATCAGTTACATCAGCATCAGGTGCTTGATAGCTGCTGCTGATCCAAGACTGATTCATTTTTATGAATGTGAGCCTATCAATGGAGTCTGTGGACAGACGCACTCTATGATCCATTACAAACCCTCCAGCAGCACTGAATATGCGTTCAGAAAGAACGCTGGATACAGGACAGGCCAGTAGCTCAATTGCATATTAAGCAAGTTCTGGCCAGTGGTCCATCCTCAAGACCCAGTAACCCAGTGGATGCTCAGTGGGAAAGGTCTCCAAGTCTGCTCTTGCCCCTAGATATTCCTGCACCATGTAATGCAGACGCTGGCGATGGTTGCTTGAACTGATCAGACTTTGGTGCTGAGGACTGAAATATTGTTTGAAGGAATTGGTCAGCCAGCCACCTTCTCCACCGCCCTTCCTCTGACTGAACAAAGCCTCAGCAATACGTTGTCCAGCACCAGGAAATTGTAACCTCTCATTGTCTAGTAATGCATTGGACAAACCTTTCTTCGAGGCCTGATGAAGATGTTTCATCCTCTGCTCCCTCTGTGAAGGCAGGATGAGTTCGCAACCTTACCCTTGAAAGTGGATCAAGAAGGGTTGCCAGCCAGTAACGATCCCTCTCCTTGATACCACGAATCCTAGGGTCCTTTCACAGGCTTTGCAGAATCAGGGGGGCCATGCAGTGTAAGTTTACAGAGGCATTCGATTCTGAGTCTTCTGGGTCACTAAGGATCACATGATTCACAACTAGCTCCTCCCAGCCACGTACAACTCCTTGGGTTTCTGGGGACTGAAAATCATCCCTTGAAGACTGCTGCTGAGTGTTATCCTCTACATCCATGCTGACACAATCCTCCTTCTCCTCCTCCTCCTCCTCTTCCTGTGTGATCGGTGGGCCTGCAGGAACACTAATATTTGGATAAAGGGGGCCTTGAGAGGTAAGGAAGTGCCCTGTCCATTATTCCACGCAGTGTGTGCTCCAACAGGTGGACAAGGGGGACAGTGTCACTGATGCATGCACTGTCACTGCTCACCATCCTCGTGGCCTCCTTAAATGGTGACAGGACAGTGCATGCATCCCTGATCATGGCCCACTGGCGTGGGGAAAAAAAACAAGCTCCCCTGACCCTGTCCTGGTGCCATAGTCGCACAGGTACTCATTGATGGCCCTCTGCTGCATGTGCAGCCGCTGCAGCATGGCCAACTTTGAGTTCCCCCTGGTGGGCATGTCACAGATTAGGCGGTTGGTGGGGAGGTTGCATTCCCTTTCAATGTCAGCCAGCCGAGCACTGGCATTATATGGCGGAAATGACCACAGACTTTCCTGCCCTGTCTCAGGAGATCCTGTAAGCCCGGGTACCTGCCCAAGAACTGCTGTACCACCAAATTCAGGAGGTGAGCCAAACAGGGCACATGGGTCAAGTGTCCCTGTCGGAGGGCGGAGAGGAGGTTGGTACCATTGTCGCATACAACCATTCCCGGCTGAAGCTGGCGTGGCATCAACCACCTCTGAACCTGCCCCTGCAGAGCTGACAGAACCTCTGCCCCAGTGTGGCTCCTGTCCCCCAAGCACACCAGCTCAAGCACCGCATGGCATCTTTTGGCCTGTGTACTTGCGTAGCCCCTTGAACGGCTACGGATCAGCGCTGGTTCCGAGGACAAAGCACAGAAAGAGGCTATGGAGGAAGAAGAGGACGGGTGGAGGAGAGAGGTGTGTCACAATCATTAGCATTTTGGAGGTGTGGTGGCGGAACAACCTCCAACACTACTGCACCTTGTCCTGCATCCTTCCCAGCTGCCAGAAGAGTCACCCAGTGCGCGGTGACAGATAGGTAACGTCCCTGTCCATGCCTGCTGGACCATGAGTCAGCGGTAATATGCACCTTACTGCTGACCGCCCTGTCCAACGAGGCCAATACATTGCCTTCCACATGCCGGTAGAGATCCGGAATTGCCTTCCGTGAAAAGAAATGGAGTTTTGGAACCTGCCACTGAGGTACAGCACATTCCACAAATTCACGAAAGGGGGCAGAGTCTACCAACTGAAAAGGCAGCAGTTACAGTGCTAGCAATTTGGCCAAGCTAGCTTTCAACCGCTGGGCATGTGGATGGCTGGGAGCAAACTTCTTTTTACAGTTCAGCTACTGGAGTAGGGAAATTTGCCTGCTAAATTCAGATTGGCTGCAAGTACTTGGGACACCTATTGCTATACCTTCATTCCTCTCAGTGCAGGTTTTTGAGAGGACTGGAGGTATAGTGGGGTTGTAGTTCCCAGTTGATGATGAGCAAGGAGAGATCCGCCTTGTTTTTTGGTGTGGGTCTTTCAAGTGCTGTTGCCAACAAACTACATGGGAGGTCGACATATGTCTGGTCAAGCATGTGGTGCCCAAGCGGCTGCTGTTCTGGCCACACTTGATACGCTTCAGACAGCGAACTGCTGCTCATGTGTCGATAAAGGCCCACACCAAGGAACTTTTTAGAGTCAGTGGAGAGTCAGCAGCGCCCTGCACCTGTGGAGCTCTTTGGTGTGATGCAGTAGGGTAGCTGCCCCCTAGAGGATATCCTGCCTCGTTGGAGATGTGCCTCCTCCTCCTCCTCTATTCTCTCAGGCACCCAAGTAAAGTCAGTGACCTCATCACCCCCTCCCTCCTCATCACTGGAGAAAAGTTGGCAGTATGCTGCAGCTGGGGACCAACCTGGGACCTGGGAACCAACATCGGAGCCTTCAAATCGCTGTGCATCGTCCAGCTGCATGTACCTGACACTGTGATCAAATAATTCGGGGGACTCCTCCATGCATGATGGTGGGGCTAGGGAAGGAGTGACTGTGCACAAGGAGCCGATGGAAGAGGCCGCTTTGGCAGCTGCATTGGAGGGCAAACTACTCTGAGCCTGGGTGACAGAGGATGAGGAGGATGAGGACGGCTTTATTATTCATTCCACCAACTCTTCTGCATGTTGTGGCTCAATAACACGGCCAGCTGCAGGAAAAAAGGACAAACGTGCCCCACGGCCACCTGTAGACGATGCACCATGTCCACGACCACCATTGTTCACTGTAGACACAGAGCCTGCTTGCCCTCTTTTAGTGGCCTGTGAGTGTCTGCCTCTCCTTGGTGGCCTTCCAGGCATGATGCAACACCGCACTACACTGTATTATATACTGTACACCACACTACACTGTATTATATATACTGTACATCACACTACACTGTATTATATATAATGTACACCACACTACACTGTATTATATATACTGTACACCACACTACACTGTATTATATATACTGTACACCACACTACACTGTATTATATACTGTACACCACACTACACTGTATTATATATACTGTACACCACACTACACTGTATTATATATAGTGTACACTACACTACACTATTATATATACTGTACACCACACTACACTGTATTATATATACTGTACACCACACTACACTGTATTATATATACTGTACACCACACTACACTATTATATATACTGTACACCACACTACACTGTATTATATATACTGTACACCACACTACACTGTATTATATACTGTACACCGCACTACACTGTATTATATACTGTACACCACACTACACTGTATTATATACTGTACACCACACTACACTGTATTATATACTGTACACCACACTACACTGTATTATATATACTGTACACCACACTACACTATTATATATACTGTACACCACACTACACTGTATTATATATACTGTACACCACACTACACTGTATTATATACTGTACACCACACTACACTGTATTATATACTGTACACCGCACTACACTGTATTATATATACTGTACACCACACTACACTGTATTATATATACTGTACACCGCACTACACTGTATTATATATACTGTACACCGCACTACACTGTATTATATATACTGTACACCACACTACACTGTATTATATATACTGTACACCACACTACACTGTATTATATATACTGTACACCACCACCACACTGTATTATATATACTGTACACCACACTACACTGTATTATATATACTGTACACCGCACTACACTGTATTATATACTGTACACCGCACTACACTGTATTATATATACTGTACACCACACTACACTGTATTATATATACTGTACACCACACTACACTGTATTATATATACTGTACACCACCACCACACTGTATTATATACTGTACACCACACTACACTGTATTATATACTGTACACCGCACTACACTGTATTATATATACTGTACACCGCACTACACTGTATTATATATACTGTACACCGCACTACACTGTATTATATATACTGTACACCACACTACACTGTATTATATATACTGTACACCACACTACACTGTATTATATATACTGTACACCGCACTACACTGTATTATATATACTGTACACCACACTACACTGTATTATATATACTGTACACCACCACCACACTGTATTATATATACTGTACACCACACTACACTGTATTATATATACTGTACACCGCACTACACTGTATTATATATACTGTACACCACACTACACTGTATTATATATACTGTACACCACCACCACACTGTATTATATATACTGTACACCACACTACACTGTATTATATATACTGTACACCACACTACACTGTATTATATACTGTACACCGCACTACACTGTATTATATACTGTACACCGCACTACACTGTATTATATATACTGTACACCACACTACACTGTATATACTGTACACCACACTACACTGTATTATATACTGTACACCACACTACACTGTATTATATACTGTACACCACACTACACTGTATTATATATACTGTACACCGCACTACACTGTATTATATACTGTACACCGCACTATACTGTATTATATATACTGTACACCACACTACACTGTATTATATATACTGTACACCACCACCACACTGTATTATATATACTGTACACCACACTACACTGTATTATATATACTGTACACCACACTACACTGTATTATATATACTGTACACCACACTACACTGTATTATATACTGTACACCGCACTACACTGTATTATATACTGTACACCACACTACACTGTATTATATACTGTACACCGCACTACACTGTATTATATATACTGTACACCACACTACACTGTATATACTGTACACCACACTACACTGTATTATATACTGTACACCGCACTACACTGTATTATATACTGTACACCACACTACACTGTATTATATATACTGTACACCACACTACACTGTATATACTGTACACCGCACTACACTGTATTATATATACTGTACACCGCACTACACTGTATTATATATACTGTACACCACACTACACTGTATATACTGTACACCGCACTACACTGTATTATATATACTGTACACCACACTACACTGTATTATATATACTGTACACCACACTACACTGTATATACTGTAAACCGCACTACACTGTATTATATACTGTACACCACACTACACTGTATATATATACTGTACACCACACTACACTGTATTATATATACTGTACACCACACTACACTGTATTATATACTGTACACCACACTACACTGTATCATATATACTGTACACCACACTACACTGTATTATATATACTGTACACCACACTACACTGTATTATATATATTGTACACCACACTACACTGTATTATATACTGTACACTACACTGTATTATATATACTGTACACCGTACTACACTGTATTATATACTGTACACCACACTACACTGTATTATATATACTGTACACCACACTACACTGTATTATATATACTGTACACCACACTACACTGTATTATATACTGTACACCACACTACACTGTATTATATATACTGTACACCGCACTACACTGTAATATATATACTGTACACCACACTACACTGTATTATATACTGTACACCGCACTACACTGTATTATATATACTGTACACCACACTACACTGTAATATATATACTGTACACCACACTACACTGTATTATATATACTGTACACCACACTACACTGTATTATATACTGTACACCACACTACACTGTATTATATATACTGTACACCGCACTACACTGTATTATATACTGTACGCCACCAGAAAAGTAGTAAAAGGTGTACACCACGGAATGCACTGTAGAAATAGGCTACACTGGATGCAGAGTATATATATATATACACACACTAGACTGACTATATATATATATATATATATATATCAAATACACTGCCACTAACTGAATAACCTGCCTGCTTAATCTAAATCACACTCTTGCTCCGTCCACACCAACAACACTACACGGGGCCGCCATGTAGGCGGCCTTATATAGTGTGGGGCGTGGACTTAGTCCCCCTGAGCCATGATTGGCCAAAGGTACCCTGCCTTTGGCCAATTATGGCTCTTAGCAGAGGGCGCTGGGATTGGCCAAAGCATGCAGGTCAGGTGCATGCTTTGGCCAATCATCATACAGCAATGCACTGCGATCTTACAGTGCATTATGGGGCGTTCCGCTGTGCTTGAATTTACCGCGAACGCCCTTCGGCGAACACCCGATGTTCGAAACGAACGTATGTTCGGCCTGAACATCAAGCTCACCCCTATATTGGATATATGTCTGATCAAACCACCAATCCTGATGTGCTGACAGCCCATCTTCCTTGAGGCCCCAAAAAGCCAGGACGTTACAAATACCCCCTTGGGCGGGGGGCTTGTGGAGCCCAGCTTACCTTAGAGAGCTCTGGAAACTCCAGGTCCAGCCATTGTCTATTAGGGGCACAGGGTGACCGAGAACCCCAGTCAGGTCAGCACTAACCAGACTCACCGTACAACCACACCGGACTCAGCATTTCATGTTATCCCGGGTCTTATATGTGTGGTTTGTGTTGAAGGAATGAAGGGGCTCTAACACTTGGGACATTAATATTTCTGAACAATATCCCTCAAGGAATATATGAAGATAAATTCCACCTTTCATCTCAGACCATTGATAGATAGTGTGAGGTGGGGTGGGGGTTGTTATGTGTTTGTTAAGTGGCTGTATCCCATTGTTCTATTGTTTCTGTCTGCCTTGGGAGCAAAGTATTATGGGATGTGTAATGAAACGTCCCCACACTCCGCTTGAATTCCCTTCCACAGGCGGTGGTCTCAGCGGGGAGCATCGATCGTTTCAAGAAACTATTAGATAATCACCTGAATGACCACAACATACAGGATATATAATGTAATACTGACATATAATCACACACATAGGTTGGACTTGATGGACTTGTGTCTTTTTTCAATCTCACCTACTATGTAACTATGTAACTATGTAACTATGAGTGCTTTCGTCATATACCGCTTCCTCCCAGTCTGAATATAGATATCAGATATTCCAACCGCTGACAACCACAAAACAAGACAATACTCATTTGGTTGCTGAACTGATTTATTTGAGATGACACACAAATATATACAGCAGGCTGACAATACAAACTGTAACCAGAAACCTAATTAACATGAGCTAATTATCTAATCATTTCCCCGGACTTGGTGACTCCGAGATATGACCTTTCAGGGTAGACTTGCCGTCTTCTCACTCACAACTTACAATACACATAAGTAGAAACACATCCTCCAATAGTTTGCTAAGAGACAAAGGTGTGATAATGAGACAATAAACTATTGGGTGAAAGACCCGGACTTTCCAGACCTCATTAATCAGCATTCCTTTCGCATACATCTGTCCCAAGCTGGCCGAGACCATCATGGCCTCCTTAATAATGTCCTTTTGCATTACATAACAGAATATCTTCTTCATAGTCATATATCTGGGTCCTCCAGGGCCCATAGTCATGTATCCGGGTCCTCCAGGGCCCCTAGTCATGTATCCGGGTCCTCCAGGGCCCCTAGTCATGTATCCGGGTCCTCCAGGGCCTCTAGTCGTGCATCTGGGTCCTCCAGGGCCCATAGTCATATATCTGGGTCCTCCAGGGCCCATAGTCATGTATCCGGGTCCTCCAGGGCCCATAGTCGTGTATCCGGGTCCTCCAGGGCCCATAGTCATGTATCCGGGTCCTCCAGGGCCCATAGTCATGTATCCAGGTCCTCCAGGGCCATAGTCATGTATCCGGGTCCTCCAGGGCCCATAGTCCTGTATCCAGATCCTCCAGAGCCCATAGTCCTGTATCCGGGTCCTCCAGAGCCCATAGTCATGTATCCGGGTCCTCCAGAGCCCATAGTCATATATCCGGGTCCTCCAGGGCCCATAGTCATGTATCCGGGTCCTCCAGGGCCCATAGTCGTGTATCCAGGTCCTCCACAGCCCATAGTCGTGTATCCGGTCCTCCAGGGCCCATAGTCATATATCCGGGTCCCCCAGGGCCCATAGTCATGTATCCGGGTCCTCCAGGGCCCATAGTCATGTATCCGGGTCCTCCAGGGCCATAGTCATGTATCCGGGTCCTCCAGGGCCCATAGTCCTGTATCCAGGTCCTCCAGGGCCCATAGTCATGTATCCGGGTCCTCCAGGGCCCATAGTCCTGTATCCGGGTCCTCTAGGGCCCATAGTCATGTATCCGGGTCCTCCAGGGCCTCTAGTCATGTATCCGGGTCCTCCAGGGCCCATAGTCCTGTATCCAGGTCCTCCAGGGCCCATAGTCATGTATCAGGGTCCTCCAGGGCCCATAGTCATGTATCCGGGTCCTCCAGGGCCCATAGTCCTGTATCCAGGTCCTCCAGGGCCCATAGTCATGTATCCGGGTCCTCCAGGGCCATAGTCATGTATCCGGGTCCTCCAGGGCCCATAGTCCTGTATCCAGGTCCTCCAGGGCCCATAGTCGTGTATTCGGGTCCTCAATGGCCCATAGTCATGTATCCGTGTCCTCCAGGGCCCATAGTCATGTATCCGGGTCCTCCAGAGCCCATAGTCATGTATCTGGGTCCTCCAGGGCCCTTAGTCATGTATTCGGGTCCTCCAGGGCCTCTAGTCATGTATCTGGGTCCTCCAGGGCCCATAGTCGTGTATCTGGGTCCTCCAGGGCCCATAGTCAGTGGGCAAGAGGCTGGCATTCAGTCACCTCCAAAAGCCTCTGTCCCGGGTAAGTCTGTCACAGGATGTATATGCTTATGTGGATTAGATGCTAGAGGGGGAGGGGGGATTTCTCCAGCAGCCCCTCCCAAAGACGTTCTACTGTTGGAATGTTGAATATACCGGTGTGTCATGTTACTGGGGGAGGTAAAGTTTACCCCGCCCCCTGTCATTATATGAAGAAGGGGGGATTGTCCCCTGAGTTTATATCTCTTTGTACCTGTGTTTGAATAAACAGTCTTATGTTTGTTGCAACCCTACACTGATGTCTCCACAAGTGACTGGGTGGGCTAAGGGGGCTTGGATCGTGCCGGTACCGGACAAGGGAAGTGTATACAGCGGACATACTCCTCTTGAGTACGGGTCCGTCACATTGGTGGCAAGCGGTGGGATAGTGCTTCCTTCCAAACCACCACCGGGATCCAAGATCGGGATAGCAGAAGACCCTAGTGAAGATGTGGACCTGGCATCAGACTTGCAAGGGCTGCTGCGGAACGCCCTTTCAGATATCCCCAAGACTGTGTCTACAGATCAGTTCCTGGAGATCAGGCAGCAGATTCGGGTAGGACTCTGGATTAGAGTCCTCCAGATTGCTGGTAGACAACAGGGCAAGTGTTTTCCAACCCCAGAGCAACAGGCCAGTGAACAACGGGAGTTATGGATGGCATTCCTGGGAGAGCGGCCCCAGGAGCAATGGGTGACTGAGTTGGACAGGCTGGTCCAGCAGGAGATAGAGCTGGACAATCGTTATCGGGCTCTGCAATGGTGCGCAGAGCAGGAATATATAGGGGAGACAACAGAATGGATATGACTTTGGAGGCCCTGGATTGCTGTGGGAGAGCCTTTCAGATTGTTTTGTGTTTGGCGATGAAGGGGAACCTACCCATGAGGACCTGCGAGAATACAGAGAGGCTATGCTCGGTCTTGCAGGGGTCTCAGAGCTTAAACCTGATCTGGACCATTTGCTAAGGAAGGAACAGCATCTGGAAAGGGCATATAGGAAACTGCTAGAACACATTCAGCAGCATGCCAGAGAATCGGCAGTGGAAACTCCGGAGATTGTCGTCTCCAAAGCTGAAGTGCTGACAACAGGGCAGAGCTCTAATAACCTCTGCCCAACACTGATAGCATCTTCTTCATTCTACGGACAGGAGATGGTGAACCTCTATCCCCAGACACCAGTTCCAGAGACAGGGGATTTAATAGACTTCTCTGCTGAGGAAGGACGACCTGGTGAACCTCCAGCAGAAGAGCTGGTATCAGGGCTGAACATCACTGAGCTCTACACAAATTCAGCCTACCGAAGAGAAGAGGCAGTCGGCCTTTCTCCCACAACACTGACAGGCACATGGGATTTCCTGCCCGAAGCATCTATGGAGTTACAAGAAACTTCTCCAGCTGAAGCCAAGACCTCTGCCCCACAGTTCCGGAGGCCCAAGGTGAGAAGGTGGCGGTCACTCCCCAGCAGCAGATCAGCATCCAGGGGGAGAAGGGAGAGGAGGTTGTTGTCCTCTCTCCCCAACAGTCAGCCAGAGTGGAGGAAACTGTCTTCCCTCCCCAGCCAGGATCCACAGTCTGGGAAGAGAGGAAGCCGGCCTCCTTCCCCAACAGTTAGCCAGAGTGGATGATGTGGGGTCCTCAGCTGAAGTGCTAACAGGACAGAGTGCTACTGTACTCTGCACACAACAATCAACTCTGCAGGAGCTCCAGGGAGAGAATGCAATTGGCACCTCACAATGGCAGCTTGAGCGGGTGTCAGTGGATGGGACTGTGGTCTCCACTGACAGCAACCCAGCAAAAGAGCTGGCAACAGGGCAGAGCGCCGCTGGCCTCTGCCCTCAACTAACAGACGAGGGAATTCCTGTGGTAGTGGATGGCACTTCGGTCTCCACTGACCCAACCCCAGAAAAAGGTGCGGCATTGGGACTGGATGATGTCAGCCTTGCTCTTCAAGCACTGGGAGATGTTCATCTAGTAAAAGTGGATGGGACTTCAGTCTCCACCTGTATACCCCAGGGATGGTGGGCAGTCGGCCCAGATCCCCAACAGCATGATGGAGTGAGCTCAGCCACCCTGTCTTCTCTCCAGCGGTTGAAGGACTCCAGGGGGAAGGACCAGTCCGCACTTCTCTGCTCCAGCGGGTATGTTCTACGAGAGAGGCAGAGGTTGGCTGGGTGAGTAATGTTCTGTTTGGGGTACCATGTGGGTACCGGCATTGGGGGACTGGAACTACGAACTAAATTCAAAGTCAACCCGTCTGGGGTCTCCTCCTGACTTAGTCTGCTGCCGAAAAGGGGAGAAATGTGACAGAAGTCACTTTGGGTGGGGGGTTTGTGGAGCTCAGCTTACCTTGGAGAGCTCTGGAAACTCTGTGTCCAGCTCCCCCGACCCCCTCCTATGTGTAAATCACCCTGTGTCCATTAGGGGCACAAGGTGACCGACAACCCCAGTCGGGTCTGCCTAACCCGACTCACCGTACAACCACACCGGACTCAGCATTTTCATGTTACCCCTGTTATCCCGGGTCCTTTATGTGTGGTTTGTGATGAAAGAATGAAGGGGCTCTAACACTTGGGACAGTAATATTTCTGAACAATATCCCTCAAGAAATGTATGAAGATAAAGTCCACCTTTCCTCTCAGACCATTGCTAGAAAGTGTGGGGTGGGGGTTGTTATGTATTTGTTAAGTGCCTGTCTCCCATTGTTCTATTGTTTCTGTTTGCCTTGGGAGCAAAGTATTATGGGATTTATATGCTTATTTGGATTAGATGCTAGAGGGGGAGGGGAGATCCCCTCCTAAAGACGTTCTACTGTTGGAATGTTGAATATGCCGGTGTGTCGTGTTACTGGAGGAGGTAAAGTTTACCCCGCCCTTTGTCATTATATAAAGAAGGGGGGATGGTCCCCTCAGTGTGGATCTCTTTGTACCTGTATTTGAATAAACAGTCTTATGTTTTCCACCCTACACCGATGTCTCCACCAATGATTGGGTGGGCTGAGGGACCTCGGATCGCACCGGTACCGGGCAAGGGAAGCGTATACGGCGGACATACTCCTCTTAAGTATGGGGGGTCCATCACACACCCCCCCAAATCACACCTTTGTGGGAAGTAGACAGTCCAAGGTATTTAGTAAGAACCATGGCGGCTTCTTTCAAAGATGGAATTTTTTTTGCCACAACTTTTTGGAAAATGAAAAAATGTAAAAAAATTAGGTTTTTTTCCCACAATATTTTTTAACATCCTGTCTGGCATGGCGGCGATCAGGAACACTGACTGGTGGCAACATTTATTTTTTTTCAATTTTGTTATTTTGTTCTTTTTAATCGCATCCCCCCCCCCCCCTTTTTTTATTTTTTACTGCAGTTCTCTGACATGCCGATTAATTTGTATGACTTGTCTGCCCCCCCACCAAATACTGGCTGTCAGGTAACCCCCCCCCCTCCCCCTCCCTTCCTTATTTCCTCCTCATGACTGAAGCTCTCAGACTTTGGACGGGTGATTTCACAATGTACGGATGATGTCATCCCACATGACCCCGCCTTCTTCCTCTTGCATCATAACAACCAAGAGAACATATCCAGTAAATGCTCCTTGATGGGCACATTGGTGGATCAGCTCATCCTCGCACCCCCTTGCTGTGGCGTCACCCCCAACGTAGTTTGAGTGCTTCCCTCAGATCAATGCCATGAAAAGGATGAGGGAACGTACAGGAAAGGAGGGAAGCTTCTGAGGTAAGAGGATTTATTGGAGTATTAGACATGTGCAGGATGAAAAAATCTGTTTAGTTTTGTTTCGATTCGTTAACTAAATTCGTTTAGTTAAATTTGTTGCATTCATTTAATTCGTTTTTGGGATTATTTCGTTTCGTATTCGAATTCGAAAAAAAATTGACTGAACTCAAAAAAATTCTACCGCATTCGAAAACATATATTAGAATAGAATAGAAAAACAACAGAACAGAACAGAAAAAAATATAATTTTATATATAAATAAATAAACTTCTACAGAAATTCAAATTTTGTATAGAATGAAATCGAATTTGAATAGAAAAGATTAGAATAGGATAGAAAATAATAGAATAAAAAATAAGAGCATACAATAGAACTGAATAGAATAAAATATAATATATACTGTATATAACCATCTCCCAAAATTGGAACTTTGTGTAGAATGAATTCAAATTCGAATGAATAGAAAAGATTTAGAATAGAAAAGAAAATAATAGAATAGAAAAAGAATGGAACAGAATAGAAATTATTATTTTATTCTATTCTGTTCTATTGTTTTCTATTATTTTAGTTTCCATTAGTTTGAATTCTATTCTCGAATTCGAATTTTGGAAGACGGTCATATTCTATTCTATTCTCCCCTTTTTGTTATTTTTATTCTATTGCTTTATTATTTTATATTCTATTTTATTGTATTCTTTTTTAAAAAATCGATTTCTATTTTTTTCAAATTCGATTCGAATTTGTTTTCCAATTTAATTTGATACAAAGTTCGTCTGCTTTTTTTTATTTGAATCGTTATTTCGGATTCGTTTAAATTTGTTACTATTGTAATTCAGATGCATCCGAATTTCCGAATAGTGAAAAATTTGTCTGAATTTTGATTCAGAATGAAACGACATGCACATGTCTATGGAATACTCTTAGCTGCTCTGCTGACTAGAGTCCTGATATAAAGGTGTGATGTACATATAGAGGGCATGGCCTGCTGACATTGTGGGGAGCCCCCCTAGTTCTCTCCCCCCCCACACCTCTTATATTTCCCATCTTCCTCTCTTACCCACCATGAACTGTACCTGTTGTATGCTTATTCCGTTCAATAACATGTCTGGGGTTGTCCTAATCCTGGGGGTGTCCTAATCCTGGGGGTGTCCTAATCCTGGGGGTGTCCTAATCCTGGGGGCATCCTTATCCTGGGGGTGTCCTATTCCTGGGGGGGTCCTAATCCTGGGGGCATCTTTATCCTGGGGGGTCCTATTCCTGGGGGGGCCTTAATCCTATCATTTTGTGGTGCTAAATCATTTGCATGGAAGATGTTAATGATAAAAAGAAAAGCAGTAAAATAGATCCCCTGCAGCCAGGAATAGAATCCCAGCAATAGATCCCCAACAACAATAGATTCCCCGCAGCAACAACAGTGAACCACCCACAACAAAATATCCACCCAAGCAACATTAGACCCCCCCCCAGCAGCGACAACAGATCCTCCTGCAGCCAGTAAAAATAGACCTCTCCCTCAACAGTAGATCCCTTCCAGCAACATAAGACCCCCACACAAAATCAGATCTCCACCAGTGACAATAGATCCCCCAGCAGCCAATATCAATAGATCCTCCAGAACACCCGACACCCCGTTCTATTACATACATTCAGTGCTGGAGGTGCCGGAACTGCACAGGACACACCCCCTGCACAGGACACACCCCATGCACAGGACACACCCCCTGCACAGGACACACCCCATGCACAGGACACACCCCATGCACAGGACACACCCCCTGCACAGGACACACCCCATGCACAGGACACACCCCATGCACAGGACACACCCCCTGCACAGGACACACCCCCTGCATAGGTAAAGAAGGATCATTTCTATGAAGAAGTGCCTCACCAGTCACCACACTGTCTCTGTGGGGGAGGGGTCACTGATGTAAGGGGGAGACACGGGTATAAAACTCCCTTACATATTAGTACTCCCCTCCCCCTTACCTTAGTGCATTCACTGTGCAGAAGGTGGTCTCTGCTTATGGTCACCAGAGTCCCCCCCTCCCCCACACACAAACAATAGAGTCCCCGGCATTCTCCCTTACATCAGAGTCCCCAGAGTTCCCCCTTACATCAGAGTCTGCAGCATTCCTCCTTTAATCATGGTCCATAGCATTTCCTTTTACATCCGCAGAGTTACCCCTTACACCTGGGCCAGATCCAGCCTCTCTGATTGGGGGGTGCAGTAAAACATGTCAGAGAGGCCAAGGATGTGAGGTCAGCAGGGCAGAGTACAGGGGAACCCTGAGGAATCTAGTATAAGGGGGGACACTGTGTACTATGATGTAAGGGGGGACACTGGGGACTCTGATGTAAGGGAGAACACTGTGGACTCTGATGTAAGGGAGAACACTGTGGACTCTGATGTAAGGGGGGACACTGGGGACTCTGATGTAAGGGAGAACACTGTGGACTCTGATGTAAGGCAGAACTCTGTGGACTCTGATGTAAGGGAGAACTCTGTGGACTCTGATGTAAGGGGGAACACTGTGGACTCTGATGTAAGGGGGGACACTGGGGACTCTGATGTAAGGGAGAACACTGTGGACTCTGATGTAAGGGAGAACTCTGTGGACTCTGATGTAAGGGAGAACACTGTGGACTCTGATGTAAGGGGGAACACTGTGGACTCTGATGTAAGGGAGAACACTGTGGACTCTGATGTAAGGGAGAACACTGTGGACTCTGATGTAAGGGAGAACACTGTTGACTCTGATGTAAGGGAGAACTCTGTGGACTCTGATGTAAGGGAGAACACTGTGGACTCTGATGTAAGGGAGAACACTGTGGACTCTGATGTAAGGGAGAACACTGTGGACTCTGATGTAAGGGGGGACACTGGGGACTCTGATGTAAGGGAGAACACTGTGGACTCTGATGTAAGGGAGAACACTGTGGACTCTGATGTAAGGGGGAACACTGAGGACTCTGATGTAAGGGAGAACTCTGTGGACTCTGATGTAAGGGAGAACTCTGTGGACTCTGATGTAAGGGAGAACTCTGTGGACTCTGATGTAAGGGAGAACACTGTGGACTCTGATGTAAGGGAGAACACTGTGGACTCTGATGTAAGGGGGAACACTGTGGACTCTGATGTAAGGGGGAACACTGTGGACTCTGATGTAAGGGGGGACACTGTGGACTCTGATGTAAGGAAGAACACTGTGGACTCTGATGTAAGGGAGAACTCTGTGGACTCTGATGTAAGGGAGAACACTGAGGACTCTGATGTAAGGGAGAACTCTGTGGACTCTGATGTAAGGGAGAACTCTGTGGACTCTGATGTAAGGGAGAACACTGAGGACTCTGATGTAAGGGAGAACTCTGTGGACTCTGATGTAAGGGAGAACACTGTGGACTCTGATGTAAGGGAGAACACTGGGGACTCTGATGTAAGGGGGAACACTGTGGACTCTGATGTAAGGGGGAACACTGTGGACTCTGATGTAAGGGAGAACACTGTGGACTCTGATGTAAGGGAGAACACTGTGGACTCTGATGTAAGGGGGGACACTGTGGACTCTGATGTAAGGAAGAACTCTGTGGACTCTGATGTAAGGGGGGACACTGTGGACTCTGATGTAAGGGGGAACACTGTGGACTCTGATGTAAGGGAGAACACTGTGGACTCTGATGTAAGGGAGAACACTGAGGACTCTGATGTAAGGGAGAACACTGTGGACTCTGATGTAAGGGAGAACTCTGTGGACTCTGATGTAAGGGAGAACTCTGTGGACTCTGATGTAAGGGAGAACACTGAGGACTCTGATGTAAGGGAGAACACTGTGGACTCTGATGTAAGGGAGAACACTGTGGACTCTGATATAAGGAAGAACACTGTGGACTCTGATGTAAGGGGGAACACTGTGGACTCTGATGTAAGGGGGAACACTGTTGACTCTGATGTAAGGGGGAACACTGGGGACTCTGATATAAGGGAGAACACTGTGGACTCTGATGTAAGGGGGAACACTGTGGACTCTGATGTAAGGGGGAACACTGGGGACTCTGATATAAGGGAGAACACTGTGGACTCTGATGTAAGGGAGAACACTGTGGACTCTGATGTAAGGGGGAACACTGTGGACTCTGATGTAAGGAAGAACTCTGTGGACTCTGATGTAAGGGAGAACACTGTGGACTCTGATGTAAGGAAGAACTCTGTGGACTCTGATGTAAGGGGGAACACTGTGGACTCTGATGTAAGGGAGAACACTGTGGACTCTGATGTAAGGGAGAACACTGTGGACTCTGATGTAAGGGAGAACACTGTGGACTCTGATGTAAGGGAGAACACTGTGGACTCTGATGTAAGGGGGAACACTGAGGACTCTGATGTAAGGGAGAACTCTGTGGACTCTGATGTAAGGAAGAACTCTGTGGACTCTGATGTAAGGGAGAACTCTGTGGACTCTGATGTAAGGGAGAACACTGTGGACTCTGATGTAAGGGAGAACACTGTGGACTCTGATGTAAGGGAGAACACTGTGGACTCTGATGTAAGGGAGAACTCTGTGGACTCTGATGTAAGGGAGAACTCTGTGGACTCTGATGTAAGGGAGAACACTGTGGACTCTGATGTAAGGGAGAACTCTGTGGACTCTGATGTAAGGGAGAACACTGTGGACTCTGATGTAAGGGAGAACACTGTGGACTCTGATGTAAGGGGGAACACTGGGGACTCTGATATAAGGGAGAACACTGAGGACTCTGATGTAAGGGAGAACACTGTGGACTCTGATGTAAGGGGGAACACTGTGGACTCTGATGTAAGGGAGAACACTGTGGACTCTGATGTAAGGGAGAACACTGGGGACTCTGATGTAAGGGGGAACACTGGGGACTCTGATGTAAGGGAGAACACTGTGGACTCTGATGTAAGGGGGAACACTGGGGACTCTGATATAAGGGAGAACACTGTGGACTCTGATGTAAGGGAGAACACTGTGGACTCTGATGTAAGGGGGAACACTGTGGACTCTGATGTAAGGAAGAACTCTGTGGACTCTGATGTAAGGGAGAACACTGTGGACTCTGATGTAAGGAAGAACTCTGTGGACTCTGATGTAAGGGAGAACACTGTGGACTCTGATGTAAGGGGGAACACTGTGGACTCTGATGTAAGGGAGAACTCTGTGGACTCTGATGTAAGGGGGAACACTGTGGACTCTGATGTAAGGGAGAACACTGTGGACTCTGATGTAAGGGAGAACACTGTGGACTGTGATGTAAGGGGGAACACTGGGGACTCTGATGTAAGGGAGAACACTGTGGACTCTGATGTAAGGGGGAACACTGGGGACTCTGATGTAAGGGAGAACACTGTGGACTCTGATGTAAGGAAGAACTCTGGGGACTCTGATGTAAGGGAGAACACTGTGGACTCTGATGTAAGGAAGAACTCTGTGGACTCTGATGTAAGGGAGAACTCTGTGGACTCTGATGTAAGGGGGAACACTGTGGACTCTGATGTAAGGGAGAACACTGTGGACTCTGATGTAAGGGAGAACACTGTGGACTCTGATGTAAGGGAGAACTCTGTGGACTCTGATGTAAGGGAGAACACTGTGGACTCTGATATAAGGGAGAACACTGGGGACTCTGATGTAAGGGAGAACACTGGGGACTCTGATGTAAGGGGGAACACTGTGGACTCTGATGTAAGGAAGAACACTGTGGACTCTGATGTAAGGGAGAACACTGTGGACTCTGATGTAAGGGAGAACTCTGTGGACTCTGATGTAAGGGAGAACACTGTGGACTCTGATGTAAGGGGGAACACTGTGGACTCTGATGTAAGGAAGAACACTGTGGACTCTGATGTAAGGGAGAACACTGTGGACTCTGATGTAAGGGAGAACACTGTGGACTCTGATGTAAGGGAGAACACTGAGGACTCTGATGTAAGGGAGAACACTGTGGACTCTGATGTAAGGGGGAACACTGTGGACTCTGATGTAAGGGGGAACACTGTGGACTCTGATGTAAGGGGGAACACTGTGGACTCTGATGTAAGGGGGAACACTGTGGACTCTGATGTAAGGGGGAACACTGTGGACTCTGATGTAAGGGAGAACACTGTGGACTCTGATGTAAGGGAGAACACTGAGGACTTTGATGTAAGGGAGAACTCTGTGGACTCTGATGTAAGGGGGAACACTGTGGACTCTGATGTAAGGGAGAACACTCTGGACTCTGATGTAAGGGAGAACTCTGCGGACTCTGATGTAAGGGAGAACTCTGCGGACTCTGATGTAAGGGAGAACACTGGGGACTATGATGTAAGGGAGAACTCTGCGGACTCTGATGTAAGGGAGAACACTGTGGACTCTGCTGTAAGGGGGAACACTGTGGACTCTGATGTAAGGGGGAACACTGTGGACTCTGATGTAAGGGGGAACACTGAGGACTATGATGTAAGGGGGAACACTGTGGACTCTGATGTAAGGGAGAACACTGAGGACTCTGATGTAAGGGAGAACACTGTGGACTCTGATGTAAGGGGGAACACTGAGGACTCTGATGTAAGGGGGAACACTGAGGACTCTGATGTAAGGGAGAACTCTGCGGACTCTGATGTAAGGGAGAACACTGTGGACTCTGATATAAAGGGGGAACACTGTGGACTATGATGTAAAGGGGGAACACTGTGGACTCTGATATAAAGGGGGAACACTGTGGACTATGATGTAAGGGGGAACACTGTGGACTCTGATGTAAGGGAGAACACTGTGGACTCTGATGTAAGGGAGAACACTGTGGACTCTGATGTAAGGGAGAACACTGTGGACTCTGATGTAAGGAAGAACACTGCGGACTCTGATGTAAGGGAGAACACTGTGGACTCTGATGTAGAGGGAGAACACTGTGGACTCTGATGTAAGGGGGAACACTGTGGACTCTGATGTAAGGGAGAACTCTGCGGACTCTGATGTAGAGGGAGAACGCTGTGGACTCTGATGTAAGGGGGAACACTGGGGACTCTGATGTAAGGGGGAACACTGTGGACTCTGATGTAAGGGAGAACACTGTGGACTCTGATGTAGAGGGAGAACGCTGTGGACTCTGATGTAAGGGGGAACACTGGGGACTCTGATGTAAGGGAGAATACTGTGGACTATGATGTAAGGGGGAACACTGTGGACTCTGATGTAAGGGAGAACACTGAGGACTCTGATGTAAGGGAGAACACTGTGGACTCTGCTGTAGAGGGAGAACACTGAGGACTCTGATGTAAGGGAGAACACTGTGGACTCTGCTGTAGAGGGAGAACACTGTGGACTATGATGTAAGGGAGAACACTGTTGACTCTGATGTAAGGGAGAACACTGTGGACTCTGATGTAAGGGGGAACACTGTGGACTCTGATGTAAGGGAGAACACTGTGGACTCTGATGTAAGGGAGAACACTGAGGACTCTGATGTAAGGGAGAACTCTGCGGACTCTGATGTAAGGGAGAACACTGTGGACTCTGATGTAAGGGGGAACACTGTGGACTATGATGTAAGGGAGAACACTGAGGACTCTGATGTAAGGGAGAACTCTGCGGACTCTGATGTAAGGGAGAACACTGAGGACTCTGATGTAAGGGAGAACTCTGCGGACTCTGATGTAAGGGAGAACACTGAGGACTCTGATGTAAGGGAGAACTCTGCGGACTCTGATGTAAGGGGGAACACTGTGGACTCTGATGTAAGGGAGAACACTGGGGACTCTGATGTAAGGGGGAACTCTGTGTACTCTGATGTAAGGGAGAATACTGTGGACTCTGATGTAAGGGAGAACACTGAGGACTCTGATGTAAGGGGGAACTCTGTGTACTCTGATGTAAGGGAGAATACTGTGGACTCTGATGTAAGGGAGAACACTGAGGACTCTGATGTAAGGGAGAACTCTGCGGACTCTGATGTAAGGGGGAACACTGTGGACTCTGATGTAAGGGAGAACACTGGGGACTCTGATGTAAGGGGGAACTCTGTGTACTCTGATGTAAGGGAGAATACTGTGGACTCTGATGTAAGGGAGAACACTGAGGACTCTGATGTAAGGGAGAACACTGAGGACTCTGATGTAAGGGAGAATACTGTGGACTCTGATGTAAGGGGGAACACTGTGGACTCTGATGTAAGGGAGAATACTGTGGACTCTGATGTAAGGGAGAATACTGTGGACTCTGATGTAAGGGAGAACACTGTGGACTCTGATGTAAGGGGGAACTCTGTGTACTCTGATGTAAGGGAGAATACTGTGGACTCTGATGTAAGGGAGAACACTGAGGACTCTGATGTAAGGGAGAACACTGAGGACTCTGATGTAAGGGAGAACACTGAGGACTCTGATGTAAGGGAGAACACTGAGGACTCTGATGTAAGGGAGAACACTGTGGACTCTGATGTAAGGGAGAATACTGTGGACTCTGATGTAAGGGAGAACACTGTGGACTCTGATGTAAGGGGGAACTCTGTGTACTCTGATGTAAGGGAGAATACTGTGGACTCTGATGTAAGGGAGAACACTGAGGACTCTGATGTAAGGGAGAACACTGAGGACTCTGATGTAAGGGAGAACACTGAGGACTCTGATGTAAGGGAGAACACTGAGGACTCTGATGTAAGGGAGAACACTGTGGACTCTGATGTAAGGGAGAATACTGTGGACTCTGATGTAAGGGAGAACACTGAGGACTCTGATGTAAGGGAGAATACTGTGGACTCTGATGTAAGGGAGAACACTGTGTACTCTGATGTAAGGGAGAATACTGTGGACTCTGATGTAAGGGAGAACACTGAGGACTCTGATGTAAGGGAGAACACTGAGGACTCTGATGTAAGGGAGAACTCTGTGGACTCTGATGTAAGGGAGAACACTGAGGACTCTGATGTAAGGGAGAACACTGAGGACTCTGATGTAAGGGAGAACACTGAGGACTCTGATGTAAGGGAGAACACTGAGGACTCTGATGTAAGGGAGAACACTGAGGACTCTGATGTAAGGGAGAACACTGAGGACTCTGATGTAAGGGAGAACACTGTGGACTCTGATGTAAGGGAGAACACTGAGGACTCTGATGTAAAGGGGAACACTGAGGACTCTGATGTAAGGGAGAACACTGGGGACTCTGATGTAAGGGAGAACACTGAGGACTCTGATGTAAGGGAGAACACTGGGGACTCTGATGTAAGGGAGAACACTGTGGATTTTGATGTAAGGGAGAACACTGAGGACTCTGATGTAAAGGGGAACACTGAGGACTCTGATGTAAGGGAGAACACTGAGGACTCTGATGTAAGGGAGAACACTGTGGACTCTGATGTAAGGGAGAATACTGTGGACTCTGATGTAAGGGAGAACACTGTGGACTCTGATGTAAGGGGGAACTCTGTGTACTCTCATGTAAGGGAGAATACTGTGGACTCTGATGTAAGGGAGAACACTGAGGACTCTGATGTAAGGGAGAACTCTGTGGACTCTGATGTAAGGGAGAATACTGTGGACTCTGATGTAAGGGAGAACACTGAGGACTCTGATGTAAGGGAGAATACTGTGGACTCTGATGTAAGGGAGAACACTGTGTACTCTGATGTAAGGGAGAATACTGTGGACTCTGATGTAAGGGAGAACACTGAGGACTCTGATGTAAGGGAGAACACTGAGGACTCTGATGTAAGGGAGAACTCTGTGGACTCTGATGTAAGGGAGAACACTGAGGACTCTGATGTAAGGGAGAACACTGAGGACTCTGATGTAAGGGAGAACACTGAGGACTCTGATGTAAGGGAGAACACTGAGGACTCTGATGTAAGGGAGAACACTGAGGACTCTGATGTAAGGGAGAACACTGAGGACTCTGATGTAAGGGAGAACACTGTGGACTCTGATGTAAGGGAGAACACTGAGGACTCTGATGTAAAGGGGAACACTGAGGACTCTGATGTAAGGGAGAACACTGGGGACTCTGATGTAAGGGAGAACACTGAGGACTCTGATGTAAGGGAGAACACTGGGGACTCTGATGTAAGGGAGAACACTGTGGACTCTGATGTAAGGGAGAACACTGTGGACTCTGATGTAAGGGAGAATACTGTGGACTCTGATGTAAGGGAGAACACTGTGGACTCTGATGTAAGGGAGAACACTGAGGACTCTGATGTAAAGGGGAACACTGAGGACTCTGATGTAAGGGAGAACACTGGGGACTCTGATGTAAGGGAGAACACTGAGGACTCTGATGTAAGGGAGAACACTGGGGACTCTGATGTAAGGGAGAACACTGTGGACTCTGATGTAAGGGAGAACACTGTGGACTCTGATGTAAGGGAGAACACTGTGGACTCTGATGTAAGGGAGAACACTGGGGACTCTGATGTAAGGGAGAACACTGTGGACTCTGATGTAAGGGAGAACACTGAGGACTCTGATGTAAGGGAGAACTCTGTGTACTCTGATGTAAGGGAGAACACTGTGGACTCTGATGTAAGGGAGAACACTGGGGACTCTGATGTAAGGGAGAACACTGTGGACTCTGATGTAAGGGAGAACACTGAGGACTCTGATGTAAGGGAGAACTCTGTGTACTCTGATGTAAGGGAGAATACTGTGGACTCTGATGTAAGGGGGAACTCTGTGTTGGGTTATATTATCCTGACCTTCATATAAATGGAGAAATATATTTCTGTCTTTTCTTCTACACATTGCTGATCTCACTCCTTACATGTCTGTAGCTGAAATATTTATATTTTATGTACTTTTTTGAAGTGTCAGTAAATGTTATGTGTTGTGTCAGTAAATTTCCCTTCACAAGGTTGGCAACACCTTACCTCCCCCCCCCCAAACTTCCCAGATCACACACCCCCAACACAGAGGGTGTCCTGCCAGGAGTGACCCTCACCCCGCAAAGCGCCCTGTCCCCATGTTGGTAAGGACAACGCCCCCATCCTCACCACCCTGACCTGGGGGAGGGGGGATTATAGGGATCTGTTTACATCTCCTATATGAACATCGGAGTTATCAGAACGCATGTTCCAGAGTCTGTACTCCCAATCTGATGGATGGGGGGCGGTAAAATCTTCTACAAACTCTCATTTCCCAGCTCCAAGCTGAAGACATGGTGATGGAGTCTTCTCCTCGATTTAAAGAGTCGGGGTTCTCCTTTATTCAAATGACTCCACTAGAGGAATAAGACTCTGCAGTATTTTGGGGAGATTATTAGAGTTATTATAAGGGGTTTGATTGGTGACAAGGGTTTGCTGGGTGCTTTATGGGTGGACAGTGCAGTCACCATACAATTCAATACAAGGAGATCTTTCTGCTGGTTCCCCTGATCGTTATAAGGGAGCCAGTTGGTTGTCCATCCCTCGTCTATAAGAAGTATTGGTTTTGGGTAGACGTATCCTTCACAGATTTGTTCGATGTTTTGTACACCTGACTTGATTCTTCGTTTCTTTTCCAGGTTGCTGAGATTGGACACAACAAAAACCATGCAGACCATCAAGTGTGTGATAATCGGAGATGGCGGTGTTGGGAAAACGTCTCTTTACATCTGTTACCAAACCAGCACCTCCTCTGGTCGGTTCCTCTCCCTGGTCTTAGATAACTACACTGGACAGATTACAGTGGATGGAAAAGACGTGAGCCTAAACTTGTGGGACACAGCCAGCCAGGAAGAGTATGACCAACTAAGGACATTGTCCTACCATCAGACCAATGTCGTCATCATCTGCTTCTCCATCGCCAGTCTGCCATCTTACGAGAACGTTAAGCACAAGTGGTATCCTGAAGTGCGTCACCATTGTCCTAACGTTCCCATCCTCCTGGTGGGCACCAAGAAGGATCTAAGTACCAACCTGGATGTCATCAAAGAGCTGAAAGACCAGAACCAGCTACCGATCACCCACCAACAAGGGGTGAGCTTGTCCAAACAAATTCACGCAGTGAAGTACATGGAGTGCTCAGCGATGAACCAAGAAGGCGTTCAAGAAGTTTTCTCAGAGTCAGCGAGAGCCGTTCTCAACCCAGTAAAAAAGAAGAATCCATGCCTCTTACTGTGAAAAGAAATGCCTCCAAGATGATGATCTGGTCACTGTGACCTCCTTGTGTTAACTTCAGATCACGTGACTTTGTCCTGAAGAACCACAACCTACGTAGACCTCAAGGACCAAAATTACAGACTCTCCCATGTGTTCCTTATGTAAAATGTTTATTAGATCAAAAAAACCCCAGATGGAGCTCTATAGACATGGAGGGTGATGGATACATTGTATGTAGGGTGATTGGTATGGCCTATGACATGGAGGGTGGTGGGTTTGTTGGATAACATGGAGAGTGATGGATACGTTGGATGATATGGAGAGTGATGGGTATGTTGGATGACATGGAGGATGATGGGTACGTTGTATGAAGGGTGATGGGTTCATTGGATGACATGGAGGGTGATGGGTACATTGGATGACATGGAGGGTGATGGGTACGTTGGATGACATGGAAGGTGATGGGTACATTGGATGACATGGAGGGTGATGGGTACATTGGATGACATGGAAGGTGATGGGTACATTGGATGACATGGAGGGTGATGGGTACATTGGATGACACGGAGGGTGATGGGTACATTGGATGACATGGAGGGTGATGGGTACATTGGATGACATGGAGGGTGATGGGTACATTGGATGACATGGAGGGTGATGGGTACATTGGATGACATGGAGGGTGATGGGTACGTTGGATGACATGGAGGGTGATGGGTACGTTGGATGACATGGAGGGTGATGGGTACGTTGGATGACATGGAGGGTGATGGGTACGTTGGATGACATGGAGGGTGATGGGAACATTGGATGACATGGAGGGTGATGGGTACATTGGATAACATGGAGGGTGATGGGTACGTTGGATGACATGGAGGGTGATGGGTACGTTGGATGACATGGAAGGTGATGGGTACGTTGGATGACATGGAAGGTGATGGTTACGTTGGATGACATGGAGGGTGATGGGTACGTTGGATGACACGGAGGGTGATGGGTACGTTGGATGACATGGAAGGTGATGGGTACGTTGGATGACACGGAGGGTGATGGGTACGTTGGATGACATGGAAGGTAATGAGTACATTGGATGACATGGAGGGTGATGGGTACGTTGGATGACACGGAGGGTGATGGGTACGTTGGATGACATGGAAGGTGATGGGTACGTTGGATGACATGGAGGGTGATGGGTACATTGGATGACATGGAGGGTGATGGGTGATGGGTACAGTTGATGACACGGAGGGTGATGGGTACGTTGGATGACATGGAGGGTGATGGGTACATTGGATGACATGGAGGGTGATGGGTACAGTGGATGACATGGAGGGTGATGGGTACATTGGATGACATGGAGGGTGATGGGTACATTGGATGACACGGAGGGTGATGGGTACGTTGTATGACATGGAGGGTGATGGGTACGTTGGATGACATGGAGGGTGATGGGTACGTTGGATGACATGGAGGGTGATGGGTACGTTGTATGACATGGAGGGTGATGGGTACGTTGGATGACATGGAGGGTGATGGGTACGTTGGATGACATGGAGGGTGATGGGTACATTGGATGACATGGAAGGTGATGGGTACATTGGATGACATGGAGGGTGATGGGTACGTTGGATGACATGGAGGGTGATGGGTACATTGGATGACATGGAAGGTAATGAGTACATTGGATGACATGGAGGGTGATGGGTACGTTGGATGACATGGAGGGTGATGGGTACGTTGGATGACATGGAGGGTGATGGGTACGTTGGATGACATGGAGGGTGATGGGTTCATTGGATGACATGGAGAGTGATAAATATGTTGTATGGAGGGTAATGGGTACGTTGGATGATACGGAGGGTGATGGGTACGTTGTATGGAAGGTGATGGGTACATTGGATGACATGGAGGGTGATGGGTACATTGGATGACATGGAAGGTGATGGGTACTTTGGATGACATGGAGGGTGATGGGTACATTGGATGACATGGAGGGTGATGGGTACATTGGATGACATGGAGGGTGATGGGTACATTGGATGACATGGAAGGTGATGGGTACGTTGGATGACATGGAGGGTGATGGGTACATTGGATGACATGGAAGGTGATGGGTACGTTGGATGACATGGAGGGTGATGGGTACGTTGGATGACATGGAAGGTGATGGGTACGTTGGATGACATGGAGGGTGATGGGTACGTTGGATGACATGGAGGGTGATGGGTACGTTGGATGACATGGAGGTTGATGGGTACGTTGGATGACAGGGAGGGTGATGGGTACGTTGGATGACACGGAGGGTGATGGGTACATTGGATGACAGGGAGGGTGATGGGTACGTTGGATGACATGGAGGGTGATGGGTACGTTGGATGACATGGAAGGTGATGGGTACATCGGATGACATGGAGGGTAATGGGTACATCGGATGACATGGAAGGTGATGGGTACATTGGATGACATGGAAGGTGATGGGTACATTGGATGACATGGAGGGTGATGGGTACGTTGGATGACATGGAGGGTGATGGGTAGGTTGGATGACATGGAGGGTGATGGGTACGTTGGATGACATGGAGGGTGATGGGTACGTTGGATGACACGGAGGGTGATGGTTACGTTGGATGACATGGAGGGTGATGGGTACATTGGATGACATGGAGGGTGATGGGTACGTTGGATGACATGGAAGGTGATGGGTACATTGGATGACATGGAGGGTGATGGGTACGTTGGATGACATGGAGGGTGATGGGTAGGTTGGATGACATGGAGGGTGATGGTTACGTTGGATGACATGGAGGGTGATGGGTACGTTGGATGACATGGAGGGTGATGGGTAGGTTGGATGACATGGAGGGTGATGGTTACGTTGGATGACATGGAGGGTGATGGGTACATTGGATGACACGGAGGGTGATGGGTACATTGGATGACACGGAGGATGATGGGTACGTTGAATGACATGGAGGGTGATGGGTACATTGGATGACATGGAGGGTGATGGGTACGTTGGATGACATGGAAGGTGATGGGTACTTTGGATGACATGGAGGGTGATGGGTACATTGGATGACATGGAGGGTGATGGGTACATTGGATGACACGGAGGGTGATGGTTACGTTGGATGACATGGAGGGTGATGGGTACATTGGATGACACGGAGGATGATGGGTACGTTGAATGACATGGAAGGTGATGAGTACATTGGATGACATGGAGGGTGATGGCTGTGACGGGAGGGCCCGTAGAACTCAGAATACATCTTATGTCTAAGTCACCCTGTGCTATCCTGGCACAGGGTGAGTGAGAAAATATATCTTGGACTACTTAAAATGGGACAGTAATATTTGTCCACAATATCTCCCAGGATGTATGTAGAGACTATTATTGGTTTGGTTGATTCTGAATTCAACCTGTTAATTGAGAGAGCTGATCACATTAGCCACCAGCACTGGCTGGGAGACGAATGGTCTGGGCTGAGGAGGGGGGAGATTGTTGTTTGTATTGTTAATTGTAATTAGCTCCAGTTATTGTGTTTATACTACTGTGTGAAGCTCGGTGCCCACAAGACTGTCATCTGGTCTGGGTACATTTTGTAGTAAATTAGCTCATGTTAATTAGGTTAGCTTTGAGTCAGTCTGCTGTATAAATGTGTGTGAGATCTCAAATAAAGAGTTAGTTCTGATGTACTCCAAGACTGGTGTTGTCTAGTTCTTGGGGGTTCCTATAGCCAGATCCATTGGGCTCATGTTCCAGAACTTAGGAAGCGGTATACTGATGGAAGCACTCAAGCAGAGTGAGGGACGTTCCGTGACATTGGTGGCAAGCAGCGGGAAAGCTTCCTGAAGTCTGGGACATCCAAACCTCCAACTGGATCCAAGATCAGGATAGCAGACTTCAGTCACCCCAGCGGAGATATGGACCTGGCATCAGAGTTCCCGGGGCTGCTGTGGATCATCCTTTCAACATACACCAGGACTGTGTCTGAGGATGAATACCTGGAGCTCAGGCAGCTGATTCAGGTGAAGCTCTGGATTGGAGCCCTTCAGCTCGCTGGTATAAAACAGGGCAAGTGCTTTCCAACCCAAGAGCAACGGGCCAGTGACCAACGGGCATTGCGGATGGCATTCCTGGGAGAGCAGCCCCAGGAGCAATGGGTGACTGAGTTGGACAGGCTGGTCCAGCAGGAGATAGAGCTGGACAATCGTTATCGGGCTCCGCAATGGCACGCAGAGGAGGGATATTTAGGGGAGACGACAGAATGCTCTCCGGAGGGATATGACTTTGGCGGCCCTGGATTGCTGTGGGAGAACCTTACAGATCATTTTATGTTTGGTGATGAAGGGGAACCTGACCTTGAGGACCTGCAAGAATATAGAGAGGCTATGCTCGGTCTTGCAGGGGTCTCAGAGCTCAAACCTGATCTGGACCATTTGCTAAGGAAGGAACAGCATCTGGAAAGGGCATACAGGAAACGGCTAGAACAAGTTCAGCAGCATGCCAGAGAATTGGCAGTGGAAAATCCGGAGATTGCCGTCCCCAAACCTGAAGTGCTGACAACAGGGCAGAGATCTGCTAACCTCTGCCCAGAAATGATAGCATCTTCTGGGTTCCATAGACAGGAGATGGTGAACCTCTATCCCCAGACATCAGTTGCAGAGACATGGGATTTGATAGACTTTTCTGCTGAGGAAGAACAACCTGATGAGCCTCCAGCAGAAGAGCTGCTATAAGGGCCAAAGTTCACTGTGTTCTGCCCAGCACCAACAGTGGCTTCAGCCTTCCTGAGAGAAGAGGTAGTCGGCCTTTCTCCCACAACACTGACAGGGACATGTGATTTTCTGCCAGCAGCATCTATGGAGTTAAAACAAACTTCTCCAGCTGAAGATCTGGTAACTGAACAGAGGGTCCAAGACCTCTGTCCCACACTTTTACCAATTCCAGAGACTGGGGATTTAATAGACGTTTCTGTAGAGGAGGAACCACCTAGCAAACCCCCAGCAGAAGTGCTGGCAACCGGACAGAGGGTCCAAGACCTCTGTCCCACACCTGTGGCAGTTTCGGAGGCTCAGGGTGAGAAGGTGGCAATCACTTCCCAGCAGCAGATACAGGGGGAGAAGGGAGAGAAGGTGTGTGTTGTCCCTCCCCAACAGTTGGCCAGGGTGGAGGAAGCGGGCTTTCCTCCCCAGCAAAGATCAGTGCACCTGGGAGACAGTACCACAGACATGTCGTCCCAGCAGCCAGATGAGGGAATGGAAAAGGAAGCAGCCGGCTCACCTCCCCAATGGCAGCTACACAGTTTGGGAGTGGAGGAAGCCAGCCTCCAGCCCCAAGAGTTAGCCGGTACAGATGGTGTGAGGTTTCCAGCAGAAGGGCTGGCAACAGGGCCGAGGACTGCTGGACTCTGCCCTCAACTAACAGAGGATGGATTTCCTGTGAAGGTGAATGGGACTTCAGTCTCCACCTGTATACCCCAGGGATGGTGGGCAGTGGGCCCCGATCCCCAACAGCATGATGGAGTGAGCCCAGACACCCTGTCTTCTCTCCAGCGGCAGAAAGGACTCCAGGGAGAAGGGCCAGTCCAGGCCTCTCCCCAGCGGCAGATATGTTCTCTGAGAGAGGCAGAGGATGGCTGGGTGAGTAATACTCTGTTTGGAACAATTTATTTGGGGTACTATGTGGGTACCGGCATTAGAGGACTGGAACTACTTACTAACTTCGGAGTCAACCCGTCTGGGGTCTCCTCCTATGTTAGTCTTCTGCCGAAAGGGGAGAGATGTGACGGGAGGGCCCGTGGAACTCAGAATACATCTTATGTCTAAGGCACCCTGTGCTATCCTGGCACAGGGTGAGTGAGAAAATATATCTTGGACTACTTAAAATGGGACAGTAATATTTGTCCACAATATCTCCCAGGATGTATGTAGAGACTATTATTGGTTTGGTTGATTCTGAACTCAACCTGTTAATTGAGTGAGCTGATCACATTAGCCTCCAGGATTGGCTAGGAGCCGAACTGTTGATGACTAGGCTGAGGAGGGGGGAGATTGTTGTTTGTATTGATAATTGTAATTAGCTCCAGCTATTGTGTTTATACTACTGTGTGAAGCTCGGTGCCCACAAGTCTGTCATCTGGTCTGGGTAAATGTTTTAGTAAATTAGCTCATGTTAATTAGGTTAGCTTTGAGTCAGTCTGCTGTATAAATGTGTGTGAGATCTCAAATAAAGAGTTAGTTCTGATGTACTCCAAGACTGGTGTTGTCTAGTTCTTGGGGGTTCCTATAGCCAGATCCATTGGACTTGTGTTCCAGAACTTAGGAAGCGGTATACTGACCGAAGCACTCAAGCGGAGTGAGGGACATTCCGTGACAATGGCTACGTTGGATGACATGGAGGGTGATGGCTATGTTGGATGACATGGAGTGTGATGGGTACATTGGATGACATGGAGGATGATGGGTACGTTGGATGACATGGAGGGTGATGGGTACATCGGTTGGACGTTGGATGACATGGAGGGTGATGGGAACATTGGATGACATGGAAGGTGATGGGTACGTTGGATGACATGGAGGGTGATGGCTACATTGGATGACATGGAGGGTGATGGGTACGTTGGATGACATGGAGGGTGATGGCTACATTGGATGACATGGAGGGTGATGGGTACGTTGGATGACATGGAGGGTGATGGGAACATTGTATGGAGGGTGATGGGTACGTTAGATGACATGGAGGGTGATGGGTACGTTGGTTGGACGTTGGATGACATGGAGGGTGATGGGTACGTTGGATGACATGGAGGGTGATGGGTACATTGGTTGGACGTTGGATGACATGGAGGGTGATGGGTACGTTGGATGACATGGAGGGTGATGGGTACGTTGGATGACATGGAGGGTGATGGGTACGTTGGATGACATGGAGGGTGATGGGTACGTTGGATGACATGGAGGGTGATGGGTACGTTGGATGACATGGAGGGGTGATGGGTACGTTGGATGACATGGAGGGTGATGGGTACGTTGGATGACATGGAGGGTGATGGGAACATTGGATGACATGGAAGGTGATGGGTATGTTGGATGACATGGAGGGTGATGGGTAGGTTGGATGACATGGAGGGTGATGGGTACGTTGGATGACATGGAGGGTGATGGGTACGTTGGATGACATGGAGGGTGATGGGTACGTTGGATGACATGGAGGGTGATGGGTACGTTGGATGACATGGAGGGTGATGGGAACGTTGGATGACATGGAAGGTGATGGGTATGTTGGATGACATGGAGGGTGATGGGTACGTTGGATGACATGGAGGGTGATGGGTACATTGGATGACATGGAGGGTGATGGGTACATTGGATGACATGGAGGGTGATAGGTATGTTGGATGACATGGAGGGTGATGGGTACATTGGATGACATGGAGGGTGATGGGTACATTGGATGACATGGAGGGTGATAGGTATGTTGGATGACATGGAGGGTGATGGGTACATTGGATGACATGGAGGGTGATGGGTCATTGGATGACATGGAGGGTGATGGGTACGTTGTATGGAGGGTGATGGGTATGTTGGATGACATGGAAGGTGATGGCTACGTTGGATGACATGGAGGGTGATGGGTACATTGGATGACATGGAGGGTGATGGGTACATTGGATGACATGGAGGGTGATGGGTACATCGGATGACATGGAGGGTGATGGGTACGTTGGATGACATGGAGGGTGATGGGTACGTTGGATGACATGGAGGGTGATGGGTACATTGGATGACATGGAGGGTGATGGGTACGTTGGATGACATGGAGGGTGATGGGTACGTTGGATGACATGGAGGGTGATGGGTACATTGGATGACATGGAGGGTGATGGGTACGTTGGATGACATGGAAGGTGATGGGTACGTTGGATGATATGGAGGGTGATGGGTACGTTGGATGATATGGAGGGTGATGGGTACGTTGGATGACATGGAGAGTGATGGGTACATTGGTTGGACGTTGGATGACATGGAGGGTGATGGGAACATTGGATGACATGGAAGGTGATGGGTACGTTGGATGATATGGAGGGTGATGGGTACGTTGGATGACATGGAGGGTGATGGGTACGTTGGATGACATGGAGGGTGATGGGTACGTTGGATGACATGGAGGGTGATGGGTACGTTGGATGACATGGAGGGTGATGGGTACGTTGGATGACATGGAGGGTGATGGGAACGTTGGATGACATGGAAGGTGATGGGTACGTTGGATGACATGGAGGGTGATGGGTACGTTGGATGACATGGAGGGTGATGGGTACATTGGATGACATGGAGGGTGATGGGTATGTTGGATGACATGGAGGGTGATGTGTACATTGGATGACATGGAGGGTGATGGGTACATTGGATGACATGGAGGTGATAGGTATGTTGGATGACATGGAGGGTGATGGGTACATTGGATGACATGGAGGGTGATGGGTACATTGGATGACATGGAGGGTGATGGGTACGTTGTATGGAGGGTGATGGGTATGTTGGATGACATGGAAGGTGATGGCTACGTTGGATGACATGGAGGGTGATGGGTACATCGGATGACATGGAGGGTGATGGGTACATCGGATGACATGGAGGGTGATGGGTACATCGGATGACATGGAGGGTGATGGGTACATCGGATGACATGGAGGGTGATGGGTACGTTGGATGACATGGAGGGTGATGGGTACGTTGGATGACATGGAGGGTGATGGGTACATTGGATGACATGGAGGGTGATGGGTACATCGGATGACATGGAAGGTGATGGGTACATTGGATGACATGGAGGGTGATGGGTACGTTGGATGACATGGAGGGTGATGGGTACGTTGGATGACATGGAGGGTGATGGGTACGTTGGGTGACATGGAGGGTGATAGGTACATTGGATGACATGGAAGGTGATAGGTACGTTGGATGACATGGAGGGTGATGGGTATGTTGGATGACATGGGAGGGTGATGGGTACATTGGATGACATGGAAGGTGATGGCTACGTTGGATGACATGGAGGGTGATGGGTACATTGGATGACATGGAGGGTGATGGGTACGTTGGATGACATGGAAGGTGATGGGTACATTGGATGACATGGAGGGTGATGGGTACATTGGATGACACGGGAGGGTGATGGGTACATTGGATGACATGGAGGGTGATGGGTACATTGGATGACATGGAGGGTGATGGGTACGTTGGATGACACGGAGGGTGATGGGTACGTTGGATGACATGGAGGGTGATGGGTACATTGGATGACATGGAGGGTGATGGGTACATTGGATGACATGGAGGGTGATGGGTACATTGGATGACATGGAGGGTGATGGGTACGTTGTATGGAGGGTGATGGGTATGTTGGATGACATGGAAGGTGATGGCTACGTTGGATGACATGGAGGGTGATGGGTACGTTGTATGGAGGGTGATGGGTATGTTGGATGACATGGAAGGTGATGGCTGAGGGTGATGGGTACGTTGGATGACATGGAGGGTGATGGGTACGTTGGATGACATGGAGGGTGATGGGTACATTGGATGACATGGAGGGTGATGGGTACGTTGGATGACATGGAGGGTGATGGGTACGTTGGATGACATGGAAGGTGATGGGTACGTTGGGTGACATGGAGGGTGATGGGTACGTTGGATGACATGGAAGGTGATAGGTACGTTGGATGACATGGAGGGTGATGGGTACGTTGGATGACATGGAGGGTGATGGGAACATTGGATGACATGGAAGGTGATGGGTATGTTGGATGACATGGAGGGTGATGGGTAGTTTGGATGACATGGAGGGTGATGGGTACGTTGGATGACATGGAAGGTGATAGGTACGTTGGATGACATGGAGGATGATGGGTACATTGGATGACATGGAAGGTGATGGGAACATTGTATGGGGGGTGATGGGTACACTTCTTGATGGGGTCCCAGTATTAGAGTGACAGGTCTCTCTTACTCTCCGAGACTTTAAGGGTGCCCAGATTTCTATACATATACACCACAGGTGTTTGGATTTTAAAAGACATAGAAAAGTCCACCACATCCTGGACCAATATGCCACCAAGTGATTTGAAGGATCCTGAATGGAAAAGTTGGGGGGGGGGGGATCTCTACGGTCATTTCACGACACGTTTCGTGGGTTCCAAATATCGCACTTCCTCAGGCTCTGTGAGACGACATAAATAAACCCATCATACATTTCCCTCCAATGAATAGATTGTAGAACCACAACGCATGTCATTCACTTTATATACAAGTTCTATTTCCCCAATCATGGGGTCAGGAAACTGGAGACCGCAACCACACCAAACTCCCCCCCCCCCCCGAACCTGATAATCACAGGGGGTAAAAAATGAGCAAAAAGAGAGCAAATAAAAAAGTATAAGATGGGACAACTAAATTGTGGCTGACTTGAAGTATTGGGGTACACATACAGTATACCTACCACTTAGAGGGGCCTCAGGGAATGCCCCCGCTACATTTCTACCACTCTTTTACCCCCAATAGATAGACACATAGGGGTGCGCAGGGCCGGGACAAGAGTTGGGCAGGAGGGGCGGCTGCTCTGGGCACTGTGGTATCATGTGAGCTGGAGGGGGGTGGGGGGTTCCACAAGGAGATTGATGGGGGGGGGGAATTTGTGTTGGGAGAGGGGAATTGGGGGAACAGCAGGGGGTAATCATTGTTTTAGGTGGGAACATTGGGGGGGGTGATAGGCCATTTGTTAGAGGTTGGAGGGGCATTGCGCTAGAAGAGGAATTGTTTTGGGGGACAGGGGATTCATGCTAGTAGGGATGATTGGGGGGGTATTTGTGCTAAGAGGGGTAATGGGGGGAATTTGCGCTAGGAGGGGGATTTGCGCTAGGGGGGGTAATTGGGGGGGATTTGCGCTGGTAAGGGGGGCTTTGGAGTGGAGGGAGAATATTTGTCCTCGGAGGGGTGATTTTTTCTGCAGGGGGTTTTGGAGAGAGAGAGGATTTGAACTGGTCGGGGGCATGGGGGGGGGCAAAGATTTCTGCTGGGAGGGAGGATTTGTACTGGGAGGAGGGGAAATTTATATTTAGAGGGTAAGAATGCAGATTAGTGCTCAATTATTTTTTGGGGGGGGGATTTTTGCTGACACAAAATGCTCATACATCTGGGGGGAGGGGCTCAGTTTGGCATGTTCTCCATGGGCTCTAGATGACCTTGTCCCGGCACTGGGTGTGTTGCAGCCAATTGGATTAGGGTGTGCACCCCAAAGGTCAGGTACACACGTCCCTTTCTCTGGACGCCTCACCTGCACTGCACAGGAAATGAATGGGAGGAGTTCTGTGCTGAGAGGCTTCCTGTTCATTCACAAACTGAAACATAGTAAATGTAGCGGTACCCCCGTAAGGTGCAACGACCTTCAGGTTACCCGTGAACAGGTGATCCCGGACGAGCCCCCAAATGTAGCAGTACTTCGTAGGGCTGCTAAGTGACGTGGGCCACATGCCTTAGCAGCCCCTACGGGGGTACCGCTACATTTGGGGGCTCGTCCGGGATCACTTGTACACGGGTAACTTAGCGGTCGTTGCCCCTAGCAACCAAAGTTCAGCAAACCGGGTAACATGTACTTTGTTTCCTATGCTTCAGTTATGGATGAACACAGTGAGTGAGTGAGTGTGATCACTGTGTTCATTTAGAAAACGAAGGGGTCGGTAAATTACATATTGATCAACCCCTTCCCCCGGGATGGGAGCCAGCAGCACTGCAGTGGGGAGGGGCACAACACAGGGGGAAGCCTGGGCAGTAGGGGGAATTAGGGCATGCCCAGGCACACCCCCTACGCTCGCCTACAGATAGATGTGTAAAAGGCTATATAACTGTACATCACACCTGGGAATATTAGGGGGTATTCCTCTCCTCTGGGCAACCCCCACCCCCGATTTCTACATATAAACAAAAAGTGTGAGAATAGGCCCAACCCTTAACTGCTTATGGACCGCCCACCGTAGATATACCGCACCCGCTTTGCACTGGATTATGTACCTAGTATGTGATCTGACACCTCCGGTTCTGGGGCGCACCACCGGCGACCCCCTCCCGCTGTGATTGGACAATCAGCGGTTCCAGCGGGAAGCGATGTCTGCTGAGACCCAACCGATCGTTCAGGAAAACAGGCAGAACGGCGATCTGTGAGGGGGTAATGTGCTGATCCTGTGTCTCTGCTAAGCAGGAGCAGAGATCTTTACCTCCCCCCAGTCAATGCACCTCCCCCGCCAAGGTTAGTAAGCACTCCCTAGGCACACAGTTAAGGCCACCTTCCCTGTCAGTATCATTAGTACAGTGACAGTGCATATTTTTTAGCACGGATCGCTGTATTAGTGTCCACTGGTCCCCTAAAAGTGTCAGTTAGTGTCAGATTTGTCCGCCACAATGTCGCAGTCCCGCTAAAAATCGCTGATCACCACCATTACTAATCAAAAAAAGAAAAAATAAATACATCTATCCCATAGTTTGTAGACGTGATAACTTTTGCGCAAACCGATCAATATATACACTTATTGGGATTTTTTTTGTAGCAGAATACATATTGGGATAAATTCATGAACAAATTAGATTTTTTTTTTTTTTTTAAATGTATTGGATGTTTTGTAGCAGAAAGTAAAAATATTGTTTTTTTTTTTTATATAAAATTGTCGGTCTTTTTTTTTTTTTCTTTATAGTGCAAAAAACGCAAATACTACCAAAAGAAATCTCTATTTGTGGGGGGAAAAAAAGGACATCAATTATATTTGGGTACAGTGTTGCATGACCGCGCAATTGTCAGTTAAAGTGACGCAGTGCCGTATCGCAACAAATGGCCTGGTCAGCAGGGGGGGGGTAAATCTTCCAGAGCTGAAGTGGTTAAAGTGGCAGTAAATGCTTTTTTTTTAACTTTGATCAATAAAAAGACTTACCTGTAGATACTGTAGATATCTCCTAAACGTGAGCTCTGACGGAATGGCGTACCCGTGCCGAGAACCGGGGAGGAAAGAACGGGTGAAGATGGAGGTCCTATCAGTGGGGGGTGAAGATGGAGGTCCTATCAGTGGGGGTGAAGATGGAGATCCTATCAGTGGGGGTGAAGATGGAGGTCCTATCAGTGGGGGTGAAGATGGAGGTTCTATCAGTGGGGGTGAAGATGGAGGTCCTATCAGTGGGGGGGGAAGATGGAGATCCTATCAGTGGGTGTGAAGATGGAGGTCCTATCAGTGGGTGTGAAGATGGAGGTCCTATCAGTGGGGGTGAAGATGGAGGTCCTATCAGTGGGGGGTGAAGAGGAGGTCCAATCAGCGGGGGTGAAGATGGAGGTCCTATCAGTGGGGGTGAAGATGGAGGTCCTATCAGTGGAGGTGAAGATGGAGTGGGGGTGGGGGTGAAGATGGAGGTCCTATCGGTGGGGGTGAAGATGGAGGTCCTATCAGTGAGGGGTGAAGATGGAGGTCCTATCAGTGGGTGTGAAGATGGAGGTCCTATCGGTGGGGGTGAAGATGGAGGTCCTATCAGCGGGGGTGAAGATGGAGGTCCTATAAGTGGGGGTGAAGATGGAGGTCCTATCAGTGGGGGTGAAGATGGAGGTCCTATCAGTGGAGGTGAAGATGGAGGTCCTATCAGTGGGGGGGGTGAAGATGGAGGTCCTATCAGTGGGGGGGTGAAGATGGAGGTCCTATCAGTGGGGGTGAAGATGGAGGTCCTATCAGTGGGGGTGAAGATGGAGGTCCTATCAGTGGGGTGAAGATGGAGGTCCTATCAGTGGGGTTGAAGATGGAGGTCCTATCAGTGGGGGGTGAAGATGGAGGTCCAATCAGCGGGGGTGAAGATGGAGGTCCTATCAGTGGGGGTGAAGATGGAGGTCCTATCAGTGGGGTTGAAGATGGAGGTCCTATCAGTGGGGTTGAAGATGGAGATCCTATCAGTGGGGGGGTGAAGATGGAGGTCCTATCAGTGGGGGTGAAGATGGAGGTCCTATCGGTGGGGGTGAAGATGGATGAAGGTCCTATCAGTGAGGGGTGAAGATGGAGGTCCTATCAGTGGGGGTGCAGATAGAGGTCCTATCAGTGGGGTAAAGATGGAGGTCCTATCAGCGGGGGTGAAGATGGAGGTCCTATCAGTGGGTGAGAAGATGGAGGTCCTATCAGTGGGGGTAAAGATGGAGGTCCTATCAGTGGAGGTGAAGATGGAGGTCCTATCAGTGGAGGTGAAGATGGAGGTCCTATCAGTGGGGGTGAAGATGGAGGTCCTATCAGTGGGGGTGAAGATGGAGGTCCTATCAGTGGGTGAGAAGATGGAGGTCCTATCAGTGGGGGTAAAGATGGAGGTCCTATCAGTGGAGGTGAAGATGGAGGTCCTATCAGTGGAGGTGAAGATGGAGGTCCTATCAGTGGGGGTGAAGATGGAGGTCCTATCAGTGGGGGTGAAGATGGAGGTCCTATCAGTGGGGGTGAAGGTGGAGGTCCTATCAGTGGGGTGAAGATGGAGGTCCTATCAGTGGGGTTGAAGATGGAGGTCCTATCAGTGGTGTTGAAGATGGAGATCCTATCAGTGGGGGGGTGAAGATGGAGGTCCTATCAGTGGGGGGGGGTGAAGATGGAGGTCCTATCAGTGGGGGTGAAGATGGAGATCCTATCAGTGGGGGGGTGAAGATGGAGGTCCTATCAGTGGGGGTGAAGATGAAGGTCCTATCAGTGGGGGTGAAGATGAAGGTCCTATCAGTGGGGGTGAAGATGGAGGTCCTATCGGTGGGGGTGAAGATGGAGGTCCTATCAGTGGGGGTGAAGATGGAGGTCCTATCAGTGGGGGTGAAGATGAAGGTCCTATCGGTGGGGGTGAAGATGGAGGTCCTATCGGTGGGGGTGAAGATGGAGGTCCTATCAGTGGGGGGTGAAGATGGAGGTCCTATCAGTGGGGGTGAAGATGGAGGTCCTATCGGTGGGGGTGAAGATGGAGGTCCTATCAGTGGGGGGTGAAGATGGAGGTCCTATCGGTGGGGGTGAAGATGGAGGTCCTATCGGTGGTGACACCACGCCTCCGGAGGACTTTATTGTAAGGTAAGGCTCATATAATGTGTATTGCGTTGCCTTACCTTACACAACTTACCCTTCACGTTGCCTTGCAGGAGGAAATGTTTTTTTTATTTATTTTTTTATTTTTTTTACGATCGCTTTAAGTGGCCATTACTTCTATGGGAGGAAATCAGAAGCAGAAGAACTCTGGAAGGTGGAGAGCGACATCTGGTGGCCATTTTCATATGAACTCGATCTGATTCTACGTTACTCCATAGTGACGCCATTGGTAACGAAGGTTATGATCGGAGCCCATACTAGAAGATGAACACTGCTTTAGTTTCACATTTGTGATTGTGTGTCAGTAACTTGAATGGGGGGGGGACCCAATTACTTGTAGGAGGGGCTTAACCAGCATACCCCCCCCCCCCCCCCAAAAAAAAGTGGGGAGGTATAAAGACAGCGATATGAGGAGAGGAATTGGAGGTGTGAGTATTGGAGGAGAGGTGGGGGGTCCTACAAGAACAACAACCGTCATACGCCGATCGGTAATAAGAGAGGCACATGGAGCTGGCGAGTGCCGGAGGGGAGCCGATCTTCACCACACACATACGGGGCTTGGAGGCCGAGAAGAAAAAAGTCAATATTGTGGACTTTACACCTTTTGTATCGATCGCTCACATTTAATGACACCGAGGGAGCTAGTGGTAAAAGTGGGATATACTATATACACTGTATTCCCAAAAGTATTGTGACGCCTGCCTTTACACACACATGACCTTTAATGACATCCCAGTCTTAGTCCGGAGGGTTCAATATTGAGTTGGCTCCGCCCTTTGCAGCTATAACAGCTTCACCTCTTCTGGGAAGGCCGTCCACAAGGTTTAGGAGGGTGTCTATGGGAATGTTTGACCATTCTTCCAGAAGAGCATTTGTGAGGACAGGCACTGATGTTGGATGAGAAGGCCTGGCTCACAGTCTCCGCTCTAATTCATTCCAAAGGTGTTCTTTCAGGTTGAGGTCAGGACTCTGTGCAGGTCAGTCAAGTTCCTCCACCCCAAACTCACTCATCCATGTCTTAATGGACCTTGCTTTGTGCACTGGTCAGCAGTCATGTTGGAACAGGAAGGGGCCGTCCCCAAACTCCTCCCACAAAGTTGGGAGCATGAAATTGTCCCAAAAGTCTTGGTATGCTGACGCCTTCAGAGTTCCTTTCACTGGAACTAAGGGGCCAAGCCCAACCCCTGAAAAACAACCCCCACACCATAATCCCCCCTCCATCCCACACCATAATCCCCCTCCCCCCACACCATAATCCCCCCTCTACCTCCCCACACCACAATCCTCCCTATACCAAATGGTTTGGACCAGTGCACAAAGCAAGGTCCATAAAGACATGGATGAGGGAGTTTGGGGTGGAGGAACTTGACTGGCCTGCACAGAGTCCTGACCTCAACCCCATAGAACACCTTTGGGATGAATAAGGCAGTCAGGCCTTCTCGTCCAACATCATTGCCTGACCTCACAAATGCTCTTCTGGAAGAATGGTCAAACATTCCCATAGACACCCTCCTAAACCTTGTGGACAGCCTTCCCAGAAGAGGTGAAGCTGCTATAGCTGCAAAGGGCGGAGCCAACTCAATATTGAACCCTCCGGACTAAGACTGGGAGGTCATTAAAGGTCATGTGTGTGTAAAGGCAGGCGTCCCAATACTTTTGGTGATAGAGCCTCTCTAAATTGGGATTGACATACTCGTCATATAGGTATCTTTCATTATTTTTTTTTCAAGGCGGTGACAGTTGACCTTCATTTTCTTTTATTTCTAATTTCATCCACATACACACCGAGTAAGAGTTACTTTGTGGCGCAGAGTCTATGTGTTTGTATATCCAAGAACTTGCCGATGAGATCGGTATCATTAGTAGTAATCAGCACGGGTTTATGAAGGATCGTTTTCACCAGACCGACCTCTTCTATGAGGAAGTCAGCTTCCATCTAGATACAGGAAGGCCCGTAGATGTCGTGTCTCTGAACTTCACCAAAGCATTCGATACAGTTCCTCAAAAACACTAAATTCACAAACTGAGGTCTGCTGGCATGGACCATAGGGTACGTTCCTGGATAGAGGACTGGTTGCCGGGGCGGGTCCAAAGGGTGGTAATAATTGGAGACTTCTTAGACTGGTCTGGAGTGGTAAATGTGGTCCACCAAGGATCTGTCCCGGGACCAGTTCTGTTTGATTTATAAATGATATAGAGGATGGTATAGGTAGCTCAATCTCTGTGTTTGCTGACGATACAAACCTAAGCAGGTCAATATCTTCACAGGAGGATGTAGAAACCTTACAGGAAGACCTCAATAAAATAATGGGGTGGGGGTGGGACTACATGGCAAATGAGGTATATTGGTGAAAAATGTAAGGTAATGCACTTGGGAGATAAATATATGAATGCAAGTTACTCACTAGGGGTAGAACCTCTGGGGGAATCCAGGATGGGGAAAGATCTGAGGGTCCTAGTAGATGACAATGACATGCAATGCCAAGCTGCTGCAAGCAAAGACAACAGAATATTGGCATGATTCAAAAAGGGGACATACTCCAGAGATAAAACGATAATTATCCCACTATACAAGACTCTGGTCCGGCCGCATCTGGAGTATTCCATCCAGTTCTGGGCACCAGTCCTCAGGAAGGATATGCTGGGACTGGAGAGAGTCAAGGGAAAGGCAACAAAGCTAAAAAGGGGTCTTCGGGAGTTCAGTTATGGAGGACAGAGGAGCTTATTTATAGGGGCTTGAGGACATCATTTATTAGGGATGGAGGAGCTCAGTTATGAAGGATGGAGGACCTCAGTTATGGATGATGAAGGAGTTAAGTTATGGGGGCTGGAGGAGTTCAGTTATAGTGGTTGGATGACATCAGTTATGGGTAAATGAGGACATTAGTTAGGGGATAGAGGACCTCAGTTATGGGGGCTGGGGCAGCTCAGTTATTGGGAGTGGAGGACCTTAGTTATGGGGGAGGGGGGTGGAGGAGCTCAGTTATGGGGGTGAAGGAACTCAGTTATGGGGGATGGAGGAGCTCAGTTATGGGGGATGGAGGAGCTCAGTTATGAGGGATGGAGGAGCTCAGTTATGGGGATGGAGGACCTTAGTTATTGGGAGTGGAGGACCTCAGTTATGGGGGGGGTGAAGGCGCTCAGTTATGGGGGTGAAGGAGCTCAGTTATGGGGGATGAAGGACCTCAGTTATGGGGGATGGAGGAGCTCAGTTATGGGGGGTGAAGGACCTCAGTTATGGGGGATGGAGGAGCTCAGTTATTGGGGGGGGGGGTGGAGGAGCTCAATTATGGGGGGGGGGATGGAGGAGGTCAGTTATGGGGGATGGAGGAGCTCAGTTATGGGGGTGAAGGAGCTCAGTTATGGGGATGAAGGACCTCAGTTATGGGGGATGGAGGATCTCAGTTATGGGGGATGGAGGACCTCAGTTATGGGGGATGGAGGAGCTCAGTTATTGGGGGGGTGGAGGAGCTCAGTTATGGGGTGGAGGAGCCCAGTTATGGGGGTGGAGGGGCCCAGTTATGGGGGTGTAGGACTTCAGTTATGGGGGATGGAGGAGCTCAGTTATTGGGGGGGGGGTGAAGGAGCTCAGTTATGGGGTGGAGGAGCCCAGTTATGGGGGTGGAGGACCCCAGTTATGGGGGTGGAGGACTTCAGATATGGGGGATGGAGGAGCTCAGTTATTGGGGGGGGGGGGGGTGGAGGAGCTCAGTTATGGGGTGGAGGAGCCCAGTTATGGGGGTGGAGGAGCCCAGTTATGGGGGTGGAGGACTTCAGTTATGGGGGTGGAGGACTTCAGTTATGGGGGTGGAGGAGCCCAGTTATGGGGGTGGAGGAGCCTAGTTATGGGGGTGGAGGACTTCAGTTATGGGGGTGGAGGAGCCCAGTTATGGGGGTGGAGGACTTCAGTTATGGGGGTGGAGGAGCCCAGTTATGGGGGTGGAGGACTTCAGTTATGGGGGTAGAGGAGCCCAGGTATGGGGGTGGGGGAGCTCAGAGAGTGAACTGATATACAGGATTCCTGTCCCATCCTATAATGAATTCAGTTTTCAACTCAAAACTATTTATGTAGAAAAAGGAATGTTCCTCCCAAACACACTAGGTGGCAGCAGAGAGTCAACTCTTCAATAACCCGACATACAGGACAAGAGAAGTAGTACTGTGCAGAGTCCACACATACAGAATAAGAACAGATACCGAGAATTACACCCGACATACAGGACACAAAACAAGTCCTCACTGACCTCTGTAGCTGTAGGTACGGTGGAGTACTGTTTGGTTCTGGAAGGTTTGTCTGTTTGCTCTGTTCCCTCTCCCAGCAGTGATTTGGCTGCCATGTCTCCACAGTGCCTGCAGCTACAGAGACCCCCGGATCTTCACACATCATTGTTATTATTATTGTTATTATTATTGTTACTATTATTATTATCATCATTGTTATTATTATTGTTACTATTATTATGCTCATATTTACATTTATTGGTAAAATACAAGACAAATAGAAACACAAATTCATTTCCCGCCATTTCCTCTTTCTGTAGATTTTGGGGTTTGTTTTGTTTCCTTTCTTTATGTTTTATGATTATTAAGTTGTATTTTTCCCCCTTTGTTTTGCCCCTTGGGGTTATTTTCAAAGGACCCCGAATCTTCCTATCTATGCCCCCCATCCTGAAGTTGGATATTTTGATTTTTGATATCTCGCTGAGGTTGCTGAATTATGGAAAGGGAATGGGGGGTGGGTGGTCACTGGGCTGCCAATCCCTCCCATCCCTACATTGTACTATTTATTAATACATCAGACCTTGAGTAGGGACTGAGGGGAATAATAGGGACCCAGGAGGGACCGTCAGCTCAGAAGAGGAACTAGCAAAGGTTTATTATCAAATATTGGGCTTGTTCTGGGAGATTTGTGGTGGGATGGGCTCCTCGAAGTCCCTGCAATGTCCCCTCTTCCTCCTCCTGATCTTCTCCAGATGTGACCTGTGGCCCCCATCATCCCTCAGCACAGACCCCGGCCCTGTTTCTGGAATCCCTCCAATGTGTGGAGAGAGAGAGGGGGAGCAGTATGAGAACTGGCTGTGCTGTGTCTTAACTTCCTCCCAGTCACTTCCTTCTGCTAAACTCACTTCTGCATTACTCTCTCGCCTCCATACGCCCTAAAATACTTCATCCGTGCTCTCACCAACATCCCTGAGGACCGACGGAGGTTACAGCGCCCTCCTCAACCCAGAGGACCATTCCTGGCCACTGCAGGACCTCCCAATACCTACAGAACCTCTCCTGGTAACTGCAGGACCTCCCAATACCCACAGGACCTCTCCTGGCCGCTACAGGACCAGCCTATACCCAGACGACTTCTCCTTGTCACTAAAGGACATTTCAATACCCACAGGACCTCTTCGGGCAACTGCAGGACCTCCCAATACCACGAGGACCTCTCCTGGCCACTGCCGGACCATCTAGTTCCCAGAAAATCTTTCCTGGCCACCCAGGCCACCCAGGACCCAGACAACCTCTCCTGGCCACTGCAGGACCTTCTAGTTCCCATAAGACTTTTCTGGCCACTCAGGACCAAGACAACATCTACTGGCCACTGCAGGACCTCTTAATACCCATAGAACCTCTCCTGCCGGACGTCCTAGTACCCAGAGGACCTTCCCTGGCTACTGCTGGACCTCCTAATATCCAGAGGACCTGTCCTGGCTAATGCAGAACCTCGCAATACCCAAAGGACCTCCTCTGACCCCTGCGTGATCTCATAATACGCAGGTAACCTCTCCTTGCCACTGCAATACTTTCCAAAACTCAAAGGATCTACACTGACCACTGAAGGACCTCTAAATACCCAGAAGACCTCTCCTGTCCACTGCCGAACCTCCCAAACCCCAAAGGACCTCTCCTGACCACTTCAGGACCCCGCAATACCCAGAAGACTTCTCCTGACCACTGCAGGATCTCACAATTTGCATTGGACTTCTCCTGATCTATCTGGGACCTTCCAATACCCAGAGGATCTCCATTTGGGATTAGTAAAGTATTCTGCATCTGAATCTGAAATCTGAACTCCCAATACCCAGAGGGCTTCTCCTGGCCACTGCAGGAACTCACAAAGTCCAAAGGACCCCTTCTGGCTATTGCAGAACCTCCCAATATCCAGAGGACCTCTCCAGAACACTGCCGGACCTCTCAAAACCCATAGGACTTCTCCTGATCTATCCAGGACCTTCCAATACCCAGAGGACCTCTACTGACCACCGATCTCCCAAAACCTCCAAGAGACCAGAACTTGCTTGGGGACCTCTTTGAAAACCCAGGAGACTCCTGAGTTTTACTAGCCAACTCACAGCACCCGGAGGAGACCCTTTCTGCCCCCAGAGATATGAGCGGTGAGTGTCTTCTATTTTTTATGGTTTCAGCCTTAAAAGGTGACTCCCCGTGGAATTTACATTTATCTTTTCCAGCACTCTCCAATAGAAGGAGACTGGTAGAACCTGCTGAGAGATGTAGTTACCAGCATGACTCTTCCTCTTGTAGGAATCTGGGTGGAGGTCCTCTCCCTGAGCTGTTCCACCCTGACTAATAATGAAACCAGAGGGTGGGGACCCGAAAATCCTCCATCAGAGCTAACCCCTCCCTCAGATTAGAGCAAATATTCATTCTACTGCACCCTCTCCCCTCCAAAAATGCCTCATCCTATGAATTCTATATATATAGCTCTGACATATACTGCAGTGCTGTCACATCAGTCTCTGTACCAAAGGAGCTTACACTCTAATGTTCCCATCAAAACCTCAGCACAGGGATGGTGGGAACCCCTCATAATGGGCACAGCAGGTGTACAGACCTGGGAACTCAGCACAGGGATGGTGGGAACCCCTCATAATGGGCACAGCAGGTGTACAGACCCGGGAACTCAGCACAGGGATGGTGAGAACCCCTCATAATGGGCACAGCGGGTGTACAGACCGGGGAACTCAGCACAGGGATGGTGGGAACCCCTCATAATGGGCACAGCGGGTGTACAGACCCGGGAACTCAGCACAGGGATGGCGAGAACCCTTCATAATGGGCACAGCGGGTGTACAGACCCGGGAACTCAGCACAGGGATGGTGGGAACCTCTCATAATGGGCACAGCGGGTGTACAGACCCGGGAACTCAGCACAGGGATGGTGGGAACCCCTCATAATGGGCACAGCGGGTGTACAGACCCGGGAACTCAGCACAGGGATGGTGAGAACCCCTCATAATGGGCACAGCGGGTGTACAGACCCGGGAACTCAGCACAGGGATGGTGAGAACCCCTCATAATGGGCACAGCGGGTGTACAGACCCGGGAACTCAGCACAGGGATGGTGAGAACCTCTCATAATGGGCACAGCGGGTGTACAGACCCAGGAACTCAGCACAGGGATGGTGGGAACCCCTCATAATGGGCACAGCGGGTGTACAGACCCGGGAACTCAGCACAGGGATGGTGGGAACCCCTCATAATGGGCACAGCGGGTGTACAGACCCGGGAACTCAGCACAGGGATGGTGGGAACCCCTCATAACGGGCACAGCGGGTGTACAGACCCGGGAACTCAGCACAGGGATGGTGGGAACCCCTCATAATGGGCACAGCGGGTGTACAGACCCAGGAACTCAGCACAGGGATGGTGAGAACCCCTCATAATGGACACAGCGGGTGTACAGACCCGGGAACTCAGCACAGGGATGGTGGGAACCCCTCATAATGGACACAGCGGGTGTACAGACCCGGGAACTCAGCACAGGGATGGTGAGAACTCCTCATAATGGGCACAGCGGGTGTACAGACCCAGGAACTCAGCACAGGGATGGTGGGAACCCCTCATAATGGACACAGCGGGTGTACAGACCCGGGAACTCAGCACAGGGATGGTGAGAACTCCTCATAATGGGCACAGCGGGTGTACAGACCCGAGAACTCAGCACAGGGATGGTGAGAACTCCTCATAATGGGCACAGCGGGTGTACAGACCCGGGAACTCAGCACAGGGATGGTGAGAACTCCTCATAATGGGCACAGCGGGTGTACAGACCCGGGAACTCAGCACAGGGATGGTGAGAACCCCTCATAATGGGCACAGCAGATGTACAGACCCAGGAACTCAGCACAGGGATGGTGGGAACCCCTCATAATGGGCACAGCGGGTGTACAGACCCGGGAACTCAGCACAGGGATGGTGAGAACCTCTCATAATGGGCACAGCGGGTGTACAGACCCGGGAACTCAGCACAGGGATGGTGGGAACCCCTCATAATGGACACAGCGGGTGTACAGACCCGGGAACTCAGCACAGGGATGGTGGGAACCTCTCATAATGGGCACAGCGGGTGTACAGACCCGAGAACTCAGCACAGGGATGGTGAGAACTCCTCATAATGGGCACAGCGGGTGTACAGACCCGGGAACTCAGCACAGGGATGGTGAGAACTCCTCATAATGGGCACAGCGGGTGTACAGACCCGGGAACTCAGCACAGGGATGGTGAGAACCCCTCATAATGGGCACAGCAGATGTACAGACCCAGGAACTCAGCACAGGGATGGTGGGAACCCCTCATAATGGGCACAGCGGGTGTACAGACCCGGGAACTCAGCACAGGGATGGTGAGAACCCCTCATAATGGGCACAGCAGATGTACAGACCCAGGAACTCAGCACAGGGATGGTGGGAACCCCTCATAATGGGCACAGCGGGTGTACAGACCCAGGAACTCAGCACAGGGATGGTGGGAACCCCTCATAATGGGCACAGCGGGTGTACAGACCCAGGAACTCAGCACAGGGATGGTGGGAACCCCTCATAATGGGCACAGCGGGTGTACAGACCCGGGAACTCAGCACAGGGATGGTGGGAACCCCTCATAATGGGCACAGCGGGTGTACAGACCCGGGAACTCAGCACAGGGATGGTGGGAACCCCTCATAATGGGCACAGCGGGTGTACAGACCCGGGAACTCAGCACAGGGATGGTGAGAACCCCTCATAATGGGCACAGCGGGTGTACAGACCCGGGAACTCAGCACAGGGATGGTGAGAACCCCTCATAATGGGCACAGCGGGTGTACAGACCCAGGAACTCAGCACAGGGATGGTGGGAACCCCTCATAATGGGCACAGCGGGTGTACAGACCCGGGAACTCAGCACAGGGATGGTGAGAACCCCTCATAATGGGCACAGCGGGTGTACAGACCCGGGAACTCAGCACAGGGATGGTGAGAACCCCTCATAATGGGCACAGCGGGTGTACAGACCCGGGAACTCAGCACAGGGATGGTGAGAACCCCTCATAATGGGCACAGCGGGTGTACAGACCCGGGAACTCAGCACAGGGATGGTGAGAACCCCTCATAATGGGCACAGTGGGTGTACAGACCCGGGAACTCAGCACAGGGATGGTGGGAACCCCTCATAATGGGCACAGCGGGTGTACAGACCCGGGAACTCAGCACAGGGATGGTGAGAACCCCTCATAATGGGCACAGCGGGTGTACAGACCCGGGAACTCAGCACAGGGATGGTGGGAACCCCTCATAATGGGCACAGGGGGTGTACAGACCCGAGAACTCAGCACAGGGATGGTGGGAACCTCTCATAATGGGCACAGCGGGTGTACAGACCCGAGAACTCAGCACAGGGATGGTGAGAACCCCTCATAATGGGCACAGGGGGTGTACAGACCCGGGAACTCAGCACAGGGATGGTGGGAACTCCTCATAATGGGCACAGCGGGTGTACAGACCCAGGAACTCAGCACAGGGATGGTGGGAACCCCTCATAATGGGCACAGCGGGTGTACAGACCCGGGAACTCAGCACAGGGATGGTGAGAACCCCTCATAATGGGCACAGCGGGTGTACAGACCCGGGAACTCAGCACAGAGATGGTGGGAACTCCTCATAATGGGCACAGCGGGTGTACAGACCCAGGAACTCAGCACAGGGATGGTGGGAACCCCTCATAATGGGCACAGTGGGTGTACAGACCCGGGAACTCAGCACAGGGATGGTGAGATTATCATGTCCCCCAGGAGGATTATTGCGCTCTGTTGGTCTCGGTGTCACCAGGAGATGGTTTGATGAAATTATGTTACAGGTTGAATGCTCCATCTGATCCTGGTCTGTGGAAGGAGCCAATCACAGGGGGTGGGCTGTGTGATGTCATTATATATGCCAAATAAGCTCACTCTTTTATGGGGAGATTCCAGTGATCAGTCACTCATACTGCTCATAGTGACAATGTTTTGCTCATACCTATTGGAGGAATTTACACCCCCTTTTTTGCCACCTACCCCCCCTCCACCGCACCAACCCCCCCTCTTTGCCACCAACCCCCCTCTGTGCCACCAACCCCCCTCTGTGCCACCAGTCCCCCTCCACCGCACCAACCACCCTCTGTGCCACCAGCCCCCCTCTGTGCCACCAACCCCCCTCTGTCAAACCAGCCCCCCTCTGTGCCACCAATCCACCTCCACCCCACTAACCTCCCTCTGTGCCACAAGCCCCCCTCCACCCCACCAACCCCCCTCTGTGCCACCAATCCACCTCCACCGCACCAATCTCCCGCTGTGCCCCCAGCCCCCCTCCACCCCACTAACCCCCCTCTGTGCTACCAGCCCCCCTCCACCCCACCAACCCCCCTCTGTGCCACCAATCCACCTCCACCGCACCAATCTCCCGCTGTGCCACCAGCCCCCCTCCACCCCACTAACCCCCCTCTGTGCCACCAGCCCCCCTCCACCTCACCAACCCCCCTCTGTGCCACCAACCCCCCTCTGTGCCACCAGCCCCCCTCTGTGCCACCAATCCACCTCCACCGCACCAATCTCCCTCTGTGCCACCAGTCCCCCTCCACCCCACCAACCCCCCTCTGTGCCACCAGCCCCCCTCCACCCCACCAACCCCCCTCTGTGCCACCAGCCCCCCTCTGTGCCACCAACCCCCCTCTGTGCCACCAGCCCCCCTCTGTGCCACCAATCTACCTCCACCGCACCAATCTCCCTCTGTGCCACCAGCCCCCCTCCACCCCACCAACCCCCCTCTGTGCCACCAGCCCCCCTCTGTGCCACCAACCCCCCTCTGTGCCACCAGCCCCCCTCCACCGCACCAAGCCCCCCTCTGTGCCACCAACCCCCCTCTGTGCCACCAGCCCCCCTCTGTGCCACCAATCTACCTCCACCGCACCAATCTCCCTCTATGCCACCAGCCCCCCTCCACCGCACCAACCACCCTCTGTGCCACCAGCCCCCCTCTGTCTCACCAGCCCCTCTCTGTGCCACCAATCCACCCCCACCCCACTAACCCCCCTCTGTGCCACAAGCCCCCCTCCACCCCACCAATCCCCCTCTGTGCCACCAGCCCCCTTCCACCCCACCAACCCCCCTCTGTGCCACCAGCCCCCCTCTGTGCCACCAATCCACCTCCACCGCACCCATCTCCCTCTGTGCAACCAGCCCCCCTCTGTGCCACCAGCCCCCCTCCACCCCACAGGCCCCCCTCTGTGCCACCAGCCCCCCTCCACCCCACCAACCCCCTCTGTGCCACCAGTCCCCCTCCACCCCAACAGCCTCCCTCTGTGCCACCAGCCCCCCTCCACGCCACCAGTCCACCTCCACCCCACCAACCCCCTCTGTGCCACCAGTCCCCCTCCACCCCACCAACCCCCCTCTGTGCCACCAGCCCCCCTTCACCCCACCAACCCTCCTCTTTGCCACCAGCCCCCCTCCACCCCACCAATCCACCTCCACCGCATCAATCTCCCTCTGTGCCACCAGCCCCCCTCCACCCCACCAACCCCCCTCTGTGCCACCAGCCCCCCTCTGTGCAACCAGCCCCCCTCCACCCCACCAGCCCCCCTCTGTGCCACCAGCCCCCCTCTGTGCAACCAGCCCCCCTCCACCCCACCAACCCCCCTCTGTGCCACCAGCCCCCCTCTGTGCCACCAGCCCCGTCCACCGCACCAACCTCCCTCTATGCCACCAGCCCCTCTTCACACCACCAACCCCCCTCTGTGCCACCAGCTTTCCTCCACCGCACCAATCCCCCTCTGTGCCACCAGCCCCCCTCTGTGCCACCAGCCCCCCTCCACCCCACCAACCCTCCTCTGTGCCACCAGCCCCGTCCACCGCACCAACCTCCCTCAGTGCCACCAGCCCCTCTTCACACCACCAACCCCCCTCTTTTCCACCAGCCTTCCTCCACCGCACCAATCCCCCTCTGTGCCACCAGCCCCCCTCTGTGCCACCAGCCCCCCTCCACCCCACCAACCCTCCTCTGTGCCACCAGTCCCCCTCCACCCCACCAGCCCCCCTCTGTGCCACCAATCCACCTCCACCTTACCAATCTCCCTCTGTGCCACCAACCCCCTCCACCGAACCCTCCCCCCTCCACCTCTGTGCCACTCCTCTGTGCCACTAGTCCCCCTCCACCATACCACCCCCCCTCTGTGCCACCAGCCCCCCTCCACCGAAGAAATCCCCCTCTGTGCCACCAAACCCCCTCTGTGCCACCAGCCCACCTCCACCGAAGAAATCCCCCTCTGTGCCACCAACCCCCCTCTGTGCCACCAGCCCCCCCATCACACCAATCCCCCTCTGTGCCACCAGGCCCCCCCCGCACCAACTCCACCCTGTGCCTGGCCCCCCTCCACCACACAAACCCCCCTCTGTGCCACCAGTCCCCCTCCACCGCACCAATCCACCTCTGTGCCACCAGCCCCCCTCCACCACACCAATTCCCCTCTGTGCCATCAGCCCCCCTCCATCGCACCAATCCCCCTCTGTGCCACCAGCCCCCCCGCACCAACTCCACCCTGTGCCTGGCCCCCCTCCACCGCACCAACCCCCCTCTGTGCCACCAACCCCCCTCTGTGCCACCAACCCCCTCCATTGCACCAATCCCCCTCTGTGCCACCAGCCCCCCCCCCGCACCAACTCCACCCTGTGCCTGACCCCCCTCCACCGCACCAACCCGCCTCTGTGCCACCAGCCCCCCTCCACCGCACCAACCCCCCTCCACTCTGGGTTCTTCTACCTGATTCTCAGGATTAGGGGCTTCATCCCTCCCCCCGGCTCTACAGAGACTCCGGGTTCCATGACCTGATTCCCGGGATTAGAGGCTTCATCCCTCCCCAGACTCTACAGAGACTCCGGGTTCCATGACCTGATTCCCAGGATTAGAGGCTTCATCCCTCCCCAGACTCTACAGAGACTCCGGGTTCCATGACCTGATTCCCAGGATTAGGGGCCTCATCCCTCCCCAGACTCTACAGAGACTCCGGGTTCCATGACCTGATTCCCAGGATTAGGGGCTTCATCCCTCCCCAGACTCTACAGAGACTCCGGGTTCCATGACCTGATTCCCAGGATTAGGGGCTTCATCCCTCCCCAGACTCTACAGAGACTCCGGGTTCCATGACCTGATTCCCAGGATTAGGGGCTTCATCCCTCCCCAGACTCTACAGAGACTCCAGGTTCCATGACCTGATTCCCAGGATTAGAGGCTTCATCCCTCCCCAGACTCTACAGAGACTCCGGGTTCCATGACCTGATTCCCAGGATTAGGGGCCTCATCCCTCCCCAGACTCTACAGAGACTCCGGGTTCCATGACCTGATTCCCAGGATTAGAGGCTTCATCCCACCCCAGACTCTACAGAGACTCCAGGTTTGATGACCTGATTCCTGGGATTAGGGGCTTCATCCCTCCCCAGACTCTACAGAGACTCCGGGTTCCATGACCTGATTCCCAGGATTAGAGGCTTCATCCCACCCCAGACTCTACAGAGACTCCAGGTTCGATGACCTGATTCCTGGGATTAGGGGCTTCATCCCTCCCCAGACTCTACAGAGACTCCGGGTTCCATGACCTGATTCCCGGGATTAGAGGCTTCATCCCACCCCAGACTCTACAGAGACTCCGGGTTCCATGACCTGATTCCCAGGATTAGAGGCTTCATCCCACCCCAGACTCTACAGAGACTCCGGGTTCCATGACCTGATTCCCAGGATTAGGGGCTTCATCCCTCCCCAGACTCTACAGAGACTCCGGGTTCCATGACCTGATTCCCAGGATTAGGGGCTTCATCCCTCCCCAGACTCTACAGAGACTCCGGGTTCCATGACCTGATTCCCAGGATTAGAGGCTTCATCCCTCCCCAGACTCTACAGAGACTCCAGGTTCCATGACCTGATTCCCGGGATTAGGGGCTTCATCCCTCCCCAGACTCTACAGAGACTCCGGGTTCCATGACCTGATTCCCAGGATTAGGGGCTTCTTCCCTCCCCAGACTCTACAGAGACTCCGGGTTCCATGACCTGATTCCCAGGATTAGGGGCTTCATCCCTCCCCAGACTCTACAGAGACTCCGGGTTCCATTACCTGATTCCCGGGATTAGAGGCTTCATCTCTCCCCAGACTCTACAGAGACTCCAGGTTCCATGACCTGATTCCTGGGATTAGAGGCTTCATCCCTCCCCAGACTCTACAGAGACTCCGGGTTCCATGACCTGATTCCCGGGATTAGAGGCTTCATCCCTCCCCAGACTCTACAGAGACTCCGGGTTCCATGACCTGATTCTCAGGATTAGGGGCTTCATCCCTCCCCAGACTCTACAGAGACTCCAGGTTCCATGACCTGATTCCCGGGATTAGGGGCTTCATCCCTCCCCAGACTCTACAGAGACTCCGGGTTCCATGACCTGATTCCCAGGATTAGGGGCTTCATCCCTCCCCAGACTCTACAGAGACTCTTGGTTCCATGACCTGATTCCCAGGATTAGGGGCTTCATCCCTCCCCAGACTCTACAGAGACTCCAGGTTCCATGACCTGATTCCTGGGATTAGGGGCTTCATCCCTCCCCAGACTCTACAGAGACTCCGGGTTCCATGACCTGATTCCCAGGATTAGGGGCTTCATCCCTCCCCAGACTCTACAGAGACTCCGGGTTCCATGACCTGATTCCCGAGATTAGAGGCTTCATCCCTCCCCAGACTCTACAGAGACTCCAGGTTCCATGACCTGATTCCTGGGATTAGAGGCTTCATCCCTCCCCAGACTCTACAGAGACTCCGGGTTCCATGACCTGATTCCTGGGATTAGGGGCTTCATCCCTCCCCAGACTCTACAGAGACTCCGGGTTCCATGACCTGATTCCCGGGATTAGGGGCTTCATCCCTCCCCAGACTCTACAGAGACTCCGGGTTCCATGACCTGATTCCCGGGATTAGGGGCTTCATCCCTCCCCAGACTCTACAGAGACTCCGGGTTCCATGACCTGATTCCCGGGATTAGAGGCTTCATCCCTCCCCAGACTCTACAGAGACTCCGGGTTCCATGACCTGATTCCCGGGATTAGGGGCTTCATCCCTCCCCAGACTCTACAGAGACTCCAGGTTCCATGACCTGATTCCCGGGATTAGGGGCTTCATCCCTCCCCAGACTCTACAGAGACTCCGGGTTCCATGACCTGATTCCCAGGATTAGGGGCTTCATCCCTCCCCAGACTCTACAGAGACTCTGGGTTCCATGACCTGATTCCCGGGATTAGAGGCTTCATCCCTCCCCAGACTCTACAGAGACTCCGGGTTCCATGACCTGATTAGCAGGATTAGGGGCTTCATCCCTCCCCAGACTCTACAGAGACTCCAGGTTCCATGACCTGATTCCCGGGATTAGGGGCTTCATCCCTCCCCAGACTCTACAGAGACTCCGGGTTCCATGACCTGATTCCCAGGATTAGGGGCTTCATCCCTCCCCCGGCTCTACAGAGACTCCGGGTTCCATGACCTGATTCCCGGCATTAGAGGCTTCATCCCTCCCCAGACTCTACAGAGACTCCGGGTTTGATGACCTGATTCCTGGGATTAGGGGCTTCATCCCTCCCCAGACTCTACAGAGACTCCGGGTTCCATGACCTGATTCCCGGGATTAGAGGCTTCATCCCACCCCAGACTCTACAGAGACTCCGGGTTCCATGACCTGATTCCCAGGATTAGAGGCTTCATCCCACCCCAGACTCTACAGAGACTCCGGGTTCCATGACCTGATTCCCAGGATTAGGGGCTTCATCCCTCCCCAGACTCTACAGAGACTCTGGGTTCCATGACCTGATTCCCGGGATTAGAGGCTTCATCCCTCCCCAGACTCTACAGAGACTCCGGGTTCCATGACCTGATTCCCAGGATTAGAGGCTTCATCCCTCCCCAGACTCTACAGAGACTCCGGGTTCCATGACCTGATTCCAGGGATTAGGGGCTTCATCCCTCCCCAGACTCTACAGAGACTCCGGGTTCCATGACCTGATTCCCGGGATTAGAGGCTTCATCCCACCCCAGACTCTACAGAGACTCCGGGTTCCATGACCTGATTCCTGGGATTAGGGGCTTCATCCCTCCCCAGACTCTACAGAGACTCCGGGTTCCATGACCTGATTCCCAGGATTAGGGGCTTCATCCCTCCCCAGACTCTACAGAGACTCCGGGTTCCATGACCTGATTCCCGGGATTAGAGGCTTCATCCCTCCCCAGACTCTACAGAGACTCCAGGTTCCATGACCTGATTCCTGGGATTAGAGGCTTCATCCCTCCCCAGACTCTACAGAGACTCCTTGTTCCATGACCTGATTCCCGGGATTAGAGGCTTCATCCCTCCCCAGACTCTACAGAGACTCCGGGTTCCATGACCTGATTCCCAGGATTAGGGGCTTCATCCCTCCCCAGACTCTACAGAGACTCCAGGTTCCATGACCTGATTCCCGGGATTAGGGGCTTCATCCCTCCCCAGACTCTACAGAGACTCCGGGTTCCATGACCTGATTCCCAGGATTAGGGGCTTCATCCCTCCCCAGACTCTACAGAGACTCCGGGTTCCATGACCTGATTCCCAGGATTAGGGGCTTCATCCCTCCCCAGACTCTACAGAGACTCCAGGTTCCATGACCTGATTCCCGGGATTAGGGGCTTCATCCCTCCCCAGACTCTACAGAGACTCCGGGTTCCATGACCTGATTCCCAGGATTAGGGGCTTCATCCCTCCCCAGACTCTACAGAGACTCCGGGTTCCATGACCTGATTCCCGGGATTAGAGGCTTCATCCCTCCCCAGACTCTACAGAGACTCCAGGTTCCATGACCTGATTCCCGGGGTTAGAGGCTTCATCCCTCCCCAGACTCTACAGAGACTCCGGGTTCCATGACCTGATTCCTGGGATTAGGGGCTTCATCCCTCCCCAGACTCTACAGAGACTCCGGGTTCCATGACCTGATTCCCGGGATTAGAGGCTTCATCCCTCCCCAGACTCTACAGAGACTCCGGGTTCCATGACCTGATTCCCAGGATTAGGGGCTTCATCCCTCCCCAGACTCTACAGAGACTCCAGGTTCCATGACCTGATTCCCGGGATTAGGGGCTTCATCCCACCCCAGACTCTACAGAGACTCCGGGTTCCATGACCTGATTCCCAGGATTAGGGGCTTCATCCCTCCCCAGACTCTACAGAGACTCTGGGTTCCATGACCTGATTCCCAGGATTAGGGGCTTCATCCCTCCCCAGACTCTACAGAGACTCCGGGTTCCATGACCTGATTCCCAGGATTAGGGGCTTCATCCCTCCCCAGACTCTACAGAGACTCCGGGTTCCATGACCTGATTCCCAGGATTAGGGGCTTCATCCCTCCCCAGACTCTACAGAGACTCCGGGTTCCATGACCTGATTCCCGAGATTAGAGGCTTCATCCCTCCCCAGACTCTACAGAGACTCCAGGTTCCATGACCTTATTCCTGGGATTAGAGGCTTCATCCCTCCCCAGACTCTACAGAGACTCTGGGTTCCATGACCTGATTCCTGGGATTAGGGGCTTCATCCCTCCCCAGACTCTACAGAGACTCCGGGTTCCATGACCTGATTCCCAGGATTAGGGGCTTCATCCCTCCCCAGACTCTACAGAGACTCCGGGTTCCATGACCTGATTCCCAGGATTAGGGGCTTCATCCCTCCCCAGACTCTACAGAGACTCCGGGTTCCATGACCTGATTCCCAGGATTAGAGGCTTCATCCCTCCCCAGACTCTACAGAGACTCCGGGTTCCATGACCTGATTCCCAGGATTAGAGGCTTCATCCCTCCCCAGACTCTACAGAGACTCCGGGTTCCATGACCTGATTCCCAGGATTAGAGGCTTCATCCCTCCCCAGACTCTACAGAGACTCCGGGTTCCATGACCTGATTCCCGGGATTAGAGGCTTCATTCCTCCCCAGACTCTACAGAGACTCTGGGTTCCATGACCTGATTCCCGGGATTAGGGGCTTCATCCCTCCCCAGACTCTACAGAGACTCCGGGTTCCATGACCTGATTCCCAGGATTAGGGGCTTCATCCCTCCCCAGACTCTACAGAGACTCCGGGTTCCATGACCTGATTCCCAGGATTAGGGGCTTCATCCCTCCCCAGACTCTACAGAGACTCCAGGTTCCATGACCTGATTCCTGGGATTAGAGGCTTCATCCCTCCCCAGACTCTACAGAGACTCCGGGTTCCATGACCTGATTCCCGGGATTAGAGGCTTCATCCCTCCCCAGACTCTACAGAGACTCCGGGTTCTAGAACCTCAAGGAAACTCAGAACAGACATCCTGGAGCCCCCCAACTCGTATGAGTGAGAAGCCCAGATGACCTCTAACCCCTCTGAATGCAGTCACAGGACCCATCCCTCTTATCACACATCTCTGGGGGGGTCACACTCAGCCAATCCAATCTCATCATTCTGGGGAGTCTCGTTATACATAGTCGGCAGGCATCCTGTTGGTCAGAGTTCCTCTTTAGCTCAGGAAGTGACTGACATGAAACTCTCAGCAGAAGAAAACCGCAAAGATGGAAGAAAGCAACGAGAAACAATACGTGTGACTTCCTGCAAGACGCACTGCCCTTCCTCCGCTATGTGAGGAGGGGGAGGGGCGAGGCCTCCCGATCAGAGATTGTCACCGATATATTCCAGACTGACCACACACCTTACAATCTGATTGTACAATCTCCACCAGACTGACCACACACCTTACAATCTGATTGTACAATCTCCACCAGACTGACCACACACCTTACAATCTGATTGTACAATCTCCACCATACTGACCACACACCTTACAATCTGATTGTACAATCTCCACCAGACTGACCACACACCTTACAATCTGATTGTACAATCTCCACCAGACTGACCGCACACCATACAATCTGATTGTACAATCTCCACCAGACTGACCGCACACCTTACAATCTGATTGTACAATCTCCACCATACTGACCGCACACCTTACAATCTGATTGTACAATCTCCACCATACTGACCGCACACCTTACAATCTGATTGTACAATCTCCACCATACTGACCGCACACCTTACAATCTGATTGTACAATCTCCACCATACTGACCGCACACCTTACAATCTGATTGTACAATCTCCACCATACTGACCGCGCACCTTACAATCTGATTGTACAATCTCCACCATACTGACCGCACACCTTACAATCTGATTGTACAATCTCCACCATACTGACCGCACACCTTACAATCTGATTGTACAATCTCCACCATACTGACCGCACACCATACAATCTGATTGTACAATCTCCACCAGACTGACCGCACACCTTACAATCTGATTGTACAATCTCCACCATACTGACCGCACACCATACAATCTGATTGTACAATCTCCACCATACTGACCGCACACCTTACAATCTGATTCTTCTGGTGATTCCCCATTCGGAGAGATTTTCTCCCACTTCCTGTGGTGTCTCTGGGGACAGGAAGTGGTGTTATGGGTGACAGCGCTCTTGTGGACAGGAAGTGGCTGCAAAAAGGCTGCAGGAGATCAGCAGACAGAAGAAAGGATGGAAAACGTGGAAATACGGATTTCATTTAGAATGTCGATCATTAAAATAAAAGACCGAGTTCAATGTTTTCCCTCTCCGGACACAGGGATTGGCTGAGGTTTGAGGGGGCGGAGCTGTAATCTGATCCTCTTATTGTTACATTGTTGCGGATCTTCTAATAATAATAATAATGGAGGAGGGATGATAAATATCGGTGGATCGTCTTCTCGGTGTGAAATGTTGGGAGTCACAGCCAGGAAATCGGTATTCTCCCCACATTCCCCTATCGGGGGGTTCTATAGAGATTATCGATCAATAAACAAAGACAGCCAATCCTCATCTATATATATAGAGGAAGTGACATTGCTGGGGGGGGGGCAGGGAGCCAATGTACAAGTGCTGGAGGTGACGGGGTTAACACCGGGGCCCTGACTGGAGGAAGTGGGGGAGGGGCGGCTTGTGAAATGGCTTTTCTGTAATAGTTGGGTGTAACGCCCTTTGTAGCACCGGGGCCCCTGACCGCACTTCTGGGGGGGGTGGAATTATGGGGCCCCTGACCGCACCTCTGGGGGGGTGGAATTATGGGGCCCCTGACCGCACCTCTGGGGGGGTGGAATTATGGGGCCCCTGACCGCACTTCTGGGGGGGTGGAATTATGGGGCCCCTGACCGCACTTCTGGGGGGGTGGAATTATGGGGCCCCTGACCGCACTTCTGGGGGGGGGTGGAATTATGGGGCCCCTGACCGCACTTCTGGGGGGGGGTGGAATTATGGGGCCCCTGACCGCACTTCTGGGGGGGGGTGGAATTATGGGGCCCCTGACCGCACCTCTGGGGGGGGTGGAATTATGGGGCCCCTGACCGCACTTCTGGGGGGGGTGGAATTATGGGGCCCCTGACCGCACTTCTGGGGGGGGGGTGGAATTATGGGGCCCCTGACCGCACTTCTGGGGGGGTGGAATTATGGGGCCCCTGACCGCAATACTGGGGGGGGGGTGGAATTATGGGGCCCCTGACCGCAATACTGGGGGGGGGGGTGGAATTATGGGGCTCCTAACTACACTTCTGGGGGGGTGGAATTATGGGGCCCCTGACCGCAATACTGGGGGGTGGGGTGGAATTATGGGGCTCCTAACTACACTTCTGGGGGGGGGTGGAATTATGGGGCCCCTGACCGCACTTCTGGGGGGGTGGAATTATGGAGCCCCTGACCGCACTTCTGGGGGGGTGGAATTATGGGGCCCCTGACCGCACTTCTGGGGGGGGGGTGGAATTATGGGGCCCCTGACCGCACTTCTGGGGGGGTGGAATTATGGGGCCCCTGACCGCAATACTGGGGGGGGGGGGTGGAATTATGGGGCCCCTGACCGCAATACTGGGGGGGGGGGTGGAATTATGGGGCTCCTAACTACACTTCTGGGGGGGTGGAATTATGGGGCCCCTGACCGCAATACTGGGGGGGGGGTGGAATTATGGGGCTCCTAACTACACTTCTGGGGGGGGGTGGAATTATGGGGCCCCTGACCGCACTTCTGGGGGGGTGGAATTATGGAGCCCCTGACCGCACTTTTGGGGGGGTGGAATTATGGAGCCCCTGACCGCACTTCTGGGGGGGTGGAATTATGGGGCCCCTGACCACACTTCTGGGGGGGGGTGGAATTATGGGGCCCCTGACCGCACTTCTGGGGGGGGGTGGAATTATGGGGCCCCTGACCGCACTTCTGGGGGGGGTGGAATTATGGGGCCCCTGACCGCACTTCTGGGGGGGTGGAATTATGGAGCCCCTGACCGCACTTCTGGGGGGGGTGGAATTATGGGGCCCCTGACCGCACTTCTGGGGGGGTGGAATTATGGGGCCCCTGACCGCACTTCTGGGGGGGGGTGGAATTATGGGGCCCCTGACCGCACTTCTGGGGGGGGTGGAATTATGGGGCCCCTGACCGCACTTCTGGGGGGGGTGGAATTATGGGGCCCCTGACCACACTTCTGGGGGGGGGTGGAATTATGGGGCCCCTGACCGCACTTCTGGGGGGGGGTGGAATTATGGGGCCCCTGACCGCACTTCTGGGGGGGGTGGAATTATGGGGCCCCTGACCGCACTTCTGGGGGGGTGGAATTATGGAGCCCCTGACCGCACTTCTGGGGGGGTGGAATTATGGGGCCCCTGACCACACTTCTGGGGGGGGTGGAATTATGGGGCCCCTGACCGCACTTCTGGGGGGGGTGGAATTATGGGGCTCCTGACCGCACTTCTGGGGGGGGTGGCATTATGGGGCCCCTGACCGCACTTCAGGGGGGGGTGGAATTATGGGGCCCCTGACCGCACTTCTGGGGGGGGTAGAATTATGGGGCCCCTGACCGCACTTCTGGGGGGGGTGGCATTATGGGGCCCCTGACCGCACTTCTGGGGTGGGTAGAATTATGGGGCCCCTGACCGCACTTCTGGGGGGGGTGGCATTATGGGGCCCCTAACCGCACTTCAAGGGGGGGTGGAATTATGGAGCCCTTGACCGCACTTCTGGGGGGGGTGGAATTATGGGGCCCCTGACCGCACTTCTGGGGGGGGGGGTGGAATTATGGGGCTCCTGACCGCACTTCTGGGGGGGTGGAATTATGGGGCCCCTGACCGCACTTCTGGGGGGGTGGAATTATGGGGCCCCTGACTGCACTTCTGGGAGGGTGGAATTATGGGGCCCCTGACCGCACTTCTGGGGGGGGTGGCATTATGGGGCCCCTGACCGCACTTCAGGGGGGGGTGGAATTATGGAGCCCTTGACCGCACTTCTGGGGGGGGTGGAATTATGGGGCCCCTGACCGCACTTCTGGGGGGGTGGAATTATGGGGCCCCTGACCGCACTTCTGGGGGGGGGTGGAATTATGGGGCCCCTGACCGCACTTCTGGGGGGGGTGGAATTATGGGGCCCCTGACCGCACTTCTGGGGGGGGGTGGAATTATGGGGCCCCTGACCGCACTTCTGGGGGGGGTGGAATTATGGGGCCCCTGACCGCACTTCTGGGGGGGGTGGAATTATGGGGCCCCTGACCGCACTTCTGGGGGGGTGGAATTATGGGGCCCCTGACCACACTTCTGGGGGGGGTGGAATTATGGGGCCCCTGACCGCACTTCTGGGGGGGGTGGAATTATGGGGCTCCTGACCGCACTTCTGGGAGGGTGGAATTATGGGGCCCCTGACCGCACTTCTGGGGGGGGTGGCATTATGGGGCCCCTGACCGCACTTCAGGGGGGGGTGGAATTATGGGGCCCCTGACCGCACTTCTGGGGGGGGTAGAATTATGGGGCCCCTGACCGCACTTCTGGGGGGGTGGCATTATGGGGCCCCTGACCGCACTTCTGGGGGGGGTAGAATTATGGGGCCCCTGACCGCACTTCTGGGGGGGGTGGCATTATGGGGCCCCTGACCGCACTTCAAGGGGGGGTGGAATTATGGAGCCCTTGACCGCACTTCTGGGGGGGGTGGAATTATGGGGCCCCTGACCGCACTTCTGGGGGGGGGGGTGGAATTATGGGGCTCCTGACCGCACTTCTGGGGGGGTGGAATTATGGGGCCCCTGACCGCACTTCTGGGGGGGTGGAATTATGGGGCCCCTGACTGCACTTCTGGGAGGGTGGAATTATGGGGCCCCTGACCGCACTTCAGGGGGGGGTGGAATTATGGAGCCCTTGACCGCACTTCTGGGGGGGGTGGAATTATGGAGCCCTTGACCGCACTTCTGGGGGGGGTGGAATTATGGGGCCCCTGACCGCACTTCTGGGGGGGTGGAATTATGGGGCCCCTGACCACACTTTTTGGGGGCTGGAATTATGGGGCCCCTGACCGCACTTTTGGGGGGTGGAATTATGGGGCCCCTGACCGCACTTTTGGGGGGTGGAATTATGGGGCCCCTGACCGCACTTCTGGGGGGGGTGGAATTATGGGGCCCCTGACTCCCTCTACTGGGCAATGTAGACCCCTTAAATCTTCAGGACACTGAAAGTGAATAGACTCTATAAAGAGAAGACAGCACTTTACTGAATTAGATTGTAAGCTCTCCGGATCAGAGCCCTCCTGTACTGTCTGCTTCATACAGCGCTGAGCAAACAAGGGGGGCGCTATAGTAATCCTGTATAAGAAGAGTAATGGGTCATTATGGGGCGGATACCTGCACCAGGTAGCTCCACCCCTTTCCTTGTGCAGCCTATAGGAACACACCTACAGGGTCTTATGATATACACAGCTGGAATACGACACCATAGATACCGGGATGGGTCATTGCACAGCTTGGACCCTCCCTGTAACCCCAACACTGACCCCAAGTGTAACCCCAACACTGACCCCGAGTGTAACCCCAACACTGACCCCGAGTGTAACCCCAACACTGACCCCGAGTATAACCCCAACACTGACCCCGAGTGTAACCCCAACACTGACCCCGAGTGTAACCCCAACACTGACCCCGAGTGTAACCCCAACACTGACCCCGAGTGTAACCCCAACACTGACCCCGAGTGTAACCCCAACACTGACCCCGAGTGTAACCCCAACACTGACCCCGAGTGTATCTCCAACACTGACCCCGAGTATAACCCCAACACTGACCCCGAGTGTAACCCCAACACTGACCCCAAGTGTAACCCCAACACTGACCCCGAGTGTATTCCCAACACTGACCCTGACTATAACCCCAACACTGACCCCGAGTATAACCCCAACACTGACCCCGAGTATAACCCCAACACTGACCCCGAGTATAACCCCAACACTGACCCCGAGTGTAACCCCAACACTGACCCCGAGTGTATCTCCAACACTGACCCCGAGTATAACCCCAACACTGACCCTGACTATAACCCCAACACTGACCCCGAGTGTAACCCCAACACTGACCCCGAGTATAACCCCAACACTGACCCTGACTATAACCCCAACACTGACCCCGAGTATAACCCCAACACTGACCCTGACTATAACCCCAACACTGACCCCAAGTGTAACCCCAACACTGACCCCGAGTGTATCTCCAACACTGACCCCGAGTATAACCCCAACACTGACCCCGAGTGTAACCCCAACACTGACCCCAAGTGTAACCCCAACACTGACCCCGAGTGTATCTCCAACACTGACCCCGAGTATAACCCCAACACTGACCCCGAGTGTAACCCCAACACTGACCCCAAGTGTAACCCCAACACTGACCCCGAGTGTAACCCCAACACTGACCCCGAGTGTATTCCCAACACTGACCCTGACTATAACCCCAACACTGACCCCGAGTGTAACCCCAACACTGACCCCGAGTGTAACCCCAACACTGACCCCGAGTGTAACCCCAACACTGACCCCGAGTGTAACCCCAACACTGACCCCGAGTGTATCTCCAACACTGACCCCGAGTATAACCCCAACACTGACCCCGAGTGTAACCCCAACACTGACCCCGAGTGTAACCCCAACACTGACCCCGAGTATAACCCCAACACTGACCCCGAGTGTAACCCCAACACTGACCCTGACTATAACCCCAACACTGACCCCGAGTATAACCCCAACACTGACCCTGACTATAACCCCAACACTGACCCCGAGTGTAACCCCAACACTGACCCCGAGTATAACCCCAACACTGACCCTGACTATAACCCCAACACTGACCCCGAGTATAACCCCAACACTGACCCCGAGTATAACCCCAACACTGACCCTGACTATAACCCCAACACTGACCCCAAGTGTAACCCCAACACTGACCCCGAGTATAACCCCAACACTGACCCCGAGTATAACCCCAACACTGACCCCGAGTGTAACCCCAACACTGACCCCGAGTATAACCCCAACACTGACCCCGAGTGTAACCCCAACACTGACCCCGAGTGTATTCCCAACACTGACCCTGACTATAACCCCAACACTGACCCCAAGTGTAACCCCAACACTGACCCCGAGTGTATCTCCAACACTGACCCCGAGTATAACCCCAACACTGACCCCGAGTGTAACCCCAACACTGACCCCGAGTGTATCTCCAACACTGACCCCGAGTATAACCCCAACACTGACCCCGAGTGTAACCCCAACACTGACCCCAAGTGTAACCCCAACACTGACCCCGAGTGTAACCCCAACACTGACCCCGAGTGTAACCCCAACACTGACCCCGAGTGTAACCCCAACACTGACCCGAGTGTAACCCCAACACTGACCCCGAGTGTAACCCTAACACTGACCCCGAGTGTATCTCCAACACTGACCCCGAGTATAACCCCAACACTGACCCCGAGTGTAACCCCAACACTGACCCCGAGTGTAACCCCAACACTGACCCCGAGTGTATCTCCAACACTGACCCCGAGTATAACCCCAACACTGACCCCGAGTGTAACCCCAACACTGACCCCGAGTGTAACCCCAACACTGACCCCGAGTGTATCTCCAACACTGACCCCGAGTATAACCCCAACACTGACCCCGAGTGTAACCCCAACACTGACCCCGAGTGTAACCCCAACACTGACCCCGAGTGTAACCCCAACACTGACCCCGAGTGTATTCCCAACACTGACCCCGAGTGTATTCCCAACACTGACCCCGAGTGTAACCCCAACACTGACCCCAAGTGTATTCCCAACACTGACCCCGAGTGTATTCCCAACACTGACCCTGACTATAACCCCAACACTGACCCCGAGTGTAACCCCAACACTGACCCCGAGTGTAACCCCAACACTGACCCCGAGTGTATTCCCAACACTGACCCCGAGTGTAACCCCAACACTGACCCCGAGTGTATTCCCAACACTGACCCCGAGTATAACCCCAACACTGACCCCGAGTGTAACCCCAACACTGACCCCGAGTATAACCCCAACACTGACCCCGAGTGTAACCCCAACACTGACCCCAAGTGTAACCCCAACACTGACCCTGACTATAACCCCAACACTGACCCCGAGTGTAACCCCAACACTGACCCCGAGTGTATTCCCAACACTGACCCCGAGTATAACCCCAACACTGACCCCGAGTGTATCTCCAACACTGACCCCGAGTATAACCCCAACACTGACCCCGAGTGTAACCCCAACACTGACCCCAAGTGTAACCCCAACACTGACCCCGAGTGTATCTCCAACACTGACCCCGAGTATAACCCCAACACTGACCCCGAGTGTAACCCCAACACTGACCCCAAGTGTAACCCCAACACTGACCCCGAGTGTAACCCCAACACTGACCCCGAGTGTATTCCCAACACTGACCCCGAGTGTATTCCCAACACTGACCCCGAGTGTAACCCCAACACTGACCCCAAGTGTATTCCCAACACTGACCCCGAGTGTATTCCCAACACTGACCCCGAGTGTAACCCCAACACTGACCCCGAGTATAACCCCAACACTGACCCCGAGTGTAACCCCAACACTGACCCCGAGTGTAACCCCAACACTGACCCCGAGTGTATCTCCAACACTGACCCCGAGTGTATTCCCAACACTGACCCCGAGTGTATTCCCAACACTGACCCCGAGTGTATTCCCAACACTGACCCCGAGTGTAACCCCAACACTGACCCCAAGTGTATTCCCAACACTGACCCCGAGTGTATTCCCAACACTGACCCCGAGTGTATTCCCAACACTGACCCTGACTATAACCCCAACACTGACCCCGAGTGTAACCCCAACACTGACCCCGAGTGTATTCCCAACACTGACCCCGAGTGTAACCCCAACACTGACCCCGAGTGTATTCCCAACACTGACCCCGAGTATAACCCCAACACTGACCCCAAGTGTAACCCCAACACTGACCCCGAGTATAACCCCAACACTGACCCTGACTATAACCCCAACACTGACCCCAAGTGTAACCCCAACACTGACCCCGAGTGTAACCCCAACACTGACCCTGACTATAACCCCAACACTGACCCCAAGTGTAACCCCAACACTGACCCCGAGTATAACCCCAACACTGACCCCGAGTGTAACCCCAACACTGACCCCGAGTGTAACCCCAACACTGACCCCGAGTATAACCCCAACACTGACCCCGAGTATAACCCCAACACTGACCCCGAGTATAACCCCAACACTGACCCCAAGTGTAACCCCAACACTGACCCCGAGTGTAACCCCAACACTGACCCCGAGTGTAACCCCAACACTGACCCCGAGTGTATCTCCAACACTGACCCCGAGTGTAACCCCAACACTGACCCCGAGTGTAACCCCAACACTGACCCCGAGTGTAACCCCAACACTGACCCCGAGTGTAACCCCAACACTGACCCCGAGTGTAACCCCAACACTGACCCTGACTATAACCCCAACACTGACCCTGACTATAACCCCATAGTATACATGTATCAACAGCAAACAATGATGACTGATTCAATAAAAAAGTAACGACCTCCAACCCTCCTACGGGGGATAAAGCCCAGTGCTAAAAAATGTGATGTTTTCCAGCCAGTATTCGCGGTTTTGGAGAGCAGCGTCTTCCCCTTAATATTATTCTAGCAGGAAAATGTTTTTTAAGTTAAAGTGTAACTTTCACACTGATCTGCCTAAAATCCCAACACTAATGCCCCATACACACGGTCGGAATTTCCGTCAGAAAAAACTTGGATGGTTTTTCCGAGAGAATTCCGCTCAAGCTTGCCTTGCATACACACGATCACACCAAAGTTCTCTGAACTTTCGACCGTCAGGAACGCGGTGACGTACAACACTGCGACGAGCCGAGAAAAGGAAGTTCAATGTTTCCGAGCATGCGTCGAATTGTTTCTGAGCATGCGTCGTTTTCTGCGCGTCCAAATTGCATACATACGATCGCAATTTCGGATAGGAACTTTTCCCGACCGAAAATTAGAGAACATGCTCTCAATCTTTTGCTGGCTGAAATTCCGCCAGCAAAAGACCGATGGAGCATACACACAGTCGCATTTTATAACAAAAAGCTCTCATCGGAGTTTTGCTGGCGGCATTTCTGATCGTGTGTACGGGGCATAACCCTCTTTATAACCCAACACTAACCCTTCCAGGTCCATGATTCCCCACCACTGGAAGTCCCATTTATAAGCCTCCCACCAGCAACTGTGAATTCCGGAATCTTCCCAGACCTTCCCGGCGGGATCCGGAGCTTCCTGCTCATTCCACACACTTCAGACGGACAGAAATCTCTGCAAACTTCCTGACCACCAAAGTCTGCTCAGAGGGAGGCCACCATGAGGATCAAAGTCTCCCGGAAAGTCACATGACCTTGGAATGGCCATGGATTTCCCTGGCGCAGATGGCGGGTTTGCAGTAACAGTGATTGCGGCCAATCAAACTTCAGGACAAACTTCATACTTCCTGCAGGAGGATGAGGACGAGTAAAGATTCAGCCCCCAATTTTCACCCTTCCTAAAAAAAAAAAAAAAAAAACAACAATGAAAGCTTCCATGTACCCTTCTAAAAGCTTCCCTTTAACGTAAACCCCCCAAAAATCTCCAACCCAACAGATCCTTAGGGACTTAATGTACAACAACCATAAATTCTCCTACTTCATGGTGGTTTATGACCATGTGACCCATCTCCATCTGTCACCACATGACCCATTTCCATCTGTCACCACGTGACCCATCTCCATCTGTGACCAAGTGACCCATCTCCATCTGTCACCACGTGACCCATCTCCATCTGTGACCAAGTGACCCATCTCCATCTGTGACCAAGTGACCCTTCTCCATCTGTGACCAAGTGACCCTTCTCCATCTGTGACCAAGTGACCCATCTCCATCTGTCACCACATGACCCATTTCCATCTGTGACCAAGTGACCCATCTCCATCTGTCACCACGTGACCCATCTCCATCTGTGACCAAGTGACCCATCTCCATCTGTGACCAAGTGACCCTTCTCCATCTGTGACCAAGTGACCCTTCTCCATCTGTGACCAAGTGACCCATCTCCATCTGTCACCAAGTGACCCCTCTCCATCTGTGACCAAGTGACCCATCTCCATCTGTGACCAAGTGACCCATCTCCATCTGTGACCAAGTGACCCTTCTCCATCTGTGACCACGTGACCCATCTCCATCTGTCACCACGTGACCCATCTCCATCTGTCACCACGTGACCCATCTCCATCTGTCACCACGTGACCCATCTCCATCTGTCACCAAGTGACTCGTCTCCATCTATCACCACGTGACCCATCTCCATCTGTGACCAAGTGACCCGTCTCCATCTATCATCACGTGACTAGTCTCCATCTGTCACCACGTGACCCATCTCCATCTGTGACCAAGTGACCCCTCTCCATCTGTCACCACGTGACCCATCTCCATCTGTCACCACGTGACTCGTCTCCATCTGTCACCACGTGACCCATCTCCATCTGTCACCTCTTTACCCGTCTCCATCTGTCACCAAGTGACCCATCTCCATCTGTGACCAAGTGACCCATCTCCATCTGTCACCACGTGACCCGTCTCCATCTGTCACCACGTGACCCATCTCCATCTGTCACCACGTGACCCATCTCCATCTGTCACCATGTGACCCGTCTCCATCTGTCACCACGCGACCCATCTCCATCTATCACCACGTGACCCATCTCCATCTGTCACCACGTGACTCATCTCCATCTGTCACCACGTGACTCATCTCCATCTGTCACCACGTGACCCATCTCCATCTATCACCACATGACTCGTCTCCATCTGTCACCACGTGACCCATCTCCATCTGTCACCACGTTACCCATCTCCATCTGTTACCACGTGACCCATCTCCATCTGTGACCACGTGACTCGTCTCCATCTGTCACCACGTGAGCCATCTCCATTTGTTACCTTGTGACCCATCTCCACCTGTCCCCAGGTGATCAGTCTCCATCAGTGACCATGTGACCTGCCGCCATCTTTGACCTTGTGACCCGCCTCCATCTGTGATCACGTGACTCGTCTCCATCTGTCACCATGTGACTCTTCTCCATCTGTCACCATGTGACTCGTCTCCATCTGTGACCACGTGACCCATCTCCATCTGTGACCACGTGCCTCGTCTCCATCTGTGACCAAGTGACCCATCTCCAACTGTCACCACATGACTCATCTCCATCTGTCACCACGTGACTCGTCTCCATCTGTAAAAAACAAGTGACCCATCTCCATCTGTGACCACGTGACCTGCCACCATCTGTCACCACGTGACCCATCTCCATCTGTCACCACGTGACCTCCCTCCATCTGCCTCTTCTTCATCTGTCATCATGTGATGCATTACCATCTGTGATCACATGCCCCATCTCCATCTGTCACCATGTAACTGGTCTCCATCCGTCGCCAGGTGACCAATCTCCATCTGTAATCATGTGACCCGTCTTTACATATCCCCACATGACCCATCTCCATCCGTCACCAGGTGACCAGTCTCCATCTGTGACTACATGACCCATCTCCATCTGTCACCACATGAACCTGACCAGGTGACCCGTCTCCATCTGTCACCAGGTGATCAGTCTCCATCTGTGCCCACGTGACCTGCCGCTATCTGTGACCTAGTGACCCGCCTCCATCTGTGATCACGTGACCCGTCTCCACCTATCACCATATGACCCATCTTCATCTGTCCTCACGTGCCCCATCTCCATCTGTCACCAGGTGCCCCATCTCTATCTGTCACCACGTAACCCGTCTTCATCCGTCACCACGTGCCCCCTCTCCATCTGTCACCAGGTGACCAGTCTCCAGTGTGATCATGTAACCCGTCTCCACATATCCCCACATGACCCCTCTCCATCTGTCTCCAGGTGACCAGTTTCCATCTGTGACCACGTGACCCGTCTCCATCTGTGACCATGTGACCCATCTCCATCTGTGACCACGTGACCCGTCTCCATCTGTGACCACGTGACCCGTCTCCACCACAAATTCACCAGTTGGGGACCAAGAGCCAACTCCCAGGCCAAGTGCTGTCACACAGGGGAGGGGAGGCATGCCATTCAGTGGCCCAATAACTATTATTGATGATGATTGTCAACGACTTTGCAAGGAATGTGATGGTGGAGAAGGGGCAGTGAAGGTAAGTATAGGCATTGGAGGGTAAGTAGTATGGAAGGGTGCTCAGGGATTTTTCTGACAGGTTCAATTATAAAGAATATACCGTACTTATCAGAAATACTGTTATAGCCCATCAGAGGGTCAGAGGTCACAGCAATGGGCCTATCAGCTGGTAGAACTTACACAGAGCCTTCCAATTCAGGCAAGAGATGGGGCACCAGATGACCTCTGACCCCCTGACACCTAAATAAAAGGAACAATATAAATAATGTTAACCTACAAAGTGACCACTGTGGTCAATGCCACATCATCTGTTTTGTGATTCCTGCTGGGAATTGAGCTCAGGGACCCAGGGCAGCAAGGCAAGCATGCTAACCACCAAGCCAGATCCACCAAAGTCGCCATCACAAGGAGACATGGACGGAAGGCGTTTTTCTCCGAGGTTTTATATATAGAGCTGGAGATTCTATTTTTGAAGAGTCAGGAAGATCTGGTGTGACGGGGTTAAGGAGATATAGTTGGGAGGAAGTTGTGTGAAATGAGGAAGTGGCCGGAGAGTGTCACATGGAACTTCCTCTTTGTGGTTGTCAGGAAATAGTGAAGGGGATTTCTTCACATTCTTTACTGGTAAAATATTTCTGGAAAGCTGAACTGATGAAACTTGAGTTACAGGACACCAAAGTTTCTCATAACAATAAATGACACAGTTCACCGACCCCCATCCCAGGACACCACAAGATCTCCCAACCATGAATGACACAGTTCACCAACCCCCCCCCATCCCAGGACACCACAAGATCTCCCAACCATGAATGACACAGTTCACCGACCCCCATCCCAGGACACCAGAAGATCTCCCAACCATGAATGATACAGTTCACTGACCCCCCATCCCAGGACACCACAAGATCTCCCAACCATTAATGACACAGTTCACCAACCCCCCCCCATCCCAGGACACCACAAGATCTCCCAACCATGAATGACACAGTTCACCGACCCCCATCCCAGGACACCAGAAGATCTCCCAACCATGAATGATACAGTTCACTGACCCTCCATTCCAGGACACCACAAGATCTCCCAACCATTAATGACACAGTTCACCGACCCCCATCCCAGGACACCAGAAGATCTCCCAACCATGAATGATACAGTTCACTGACCCCCCATCCCAGGACACCACAAGATCTCCCAACCAATAATGACACAGTTCACCGACCCCTCCCCCATCCCAGGACACCACAAGATCTCCCAACCATTAATGACACAGTTCACCGACCCCTCCCCCATCCCAGGACACCACAAGATCTCCCAACCATTAATGACACAGTTCTCCAACCCCCCATCCCAGGACACCACAAGATTTCCCAGCCATAAATGACACAGTTCACTGACTCCCATCCCAGGACACCACAAGATCTCCCAACCATGAATGACATAGTTCACTGACCCCCCTATCCCAGGACACCACAAGATCTCCCAACCATGAATGACACAGTTCACCGACCCCCATCCCAGGACACCAGAAGATCTCCCAACCATGAATGATACAGTTCACTGACCCTCCATTCCAGGACACCACAAGATCTCCCAACCATTAATGACACAGTTCACCGACCCCCATCCCAGGACACCAGAAGATCTCCCAACCATGAATGATACAGTTCACTGACCCCCCATCCCAGGACACCACAAGATCTCCCAACCATTAATGACACAGTTCACCGACCCCTCCCCCATCCCAGGACACCACAAGATCTCCCAACCATTAATGACACAGTTCACCAACCCCTCCCCCATCCCAGGACACCACAAGATCTCCCAACCATTAATGACACAGTTCTCCAACCCCCCATCCCAGGACACCACAAGATTTCCCAGCCATAAATGACACAGTTCACTGACCCCCATCCCAGGACACCACAAGATCCCCAAACCATGAATGACGCAGTTCACTGACCCCCAAAAAAATGTCACTTAAACCTGCTTGCGGCTGTAATGTATTGCCAGATCCCGGCAATATAGATAAAAAAATATTTTAAAAAACAGTGTGGGTCCCCCGCCCCAGTCCATACCAAGCCCTTTGGGTCTGGATATTATGGTGAACTCCACACCAATTTTTTTTTTTTTCGAGTCTGGTATGGACGGGGGAACCCAGGCCGTTTTTTTCTTAATGCTGTCATAGGGATCCCCTTAACCACTTCAATACACTGTATTATATACAGTATACTATACGGACTTCACTATATACTCTGCTGAAAAATTGGGCCTTAGGTGTTGGTGGTGGGAACACGAGGCCTTGCCATCTTCCATCCCTCACAAACACTTGGTTAGTGCCATCCCTCCACTTCTCTGTAGTAGCAGCCTGTAAATGACAACCACCAGCACCTTCCACCTCCATGTCCTCGATGGATCCGTAAATCCAGCATAAATCCAAGTCAATGATGTGGAAATTTTGTCCATGGAAATGCTGATAGATTTTTTACTACTGAAAATTTGTATTGTTGCCAAGTCAAATAAGTCATTTTTGCTGTTGTATTGTATAAATCTATGATATGAACGTCGGCTTAAACAAAACGCATGTTCAAGGGTCTGTACACCCAAACTGATGGGTGAAGGTTGGTAAAATCTTCTGCAAAGCTCTGATTTTCCAGCTACAAGCTGGAGCCATTGTGATGGGGTCTTCTCCTGTCTTTGAAGAGTTAGGGTTCTCCTTTATTTAGATTACTCAGACTTCTACAAGAGGCGTAAGTCTCTGTAGTAATTTGGGGAGATCTTGCAGCTGGTGTCCTTGATGATTATAAGGAAGCCAGTTGGTTGTCCATCCTCCGCTTACATTAAATATTGGTTTTAGGTATTCTTATCGTTGACAGTTTTGTTCGATGTTGATGTTTCGTACACCTGACTTTACTCTTATGTCTCTTTTCCAGGTTGCTGAAACTGGACACAACGGAGACCATGCAGAGCATTAAGTGTGTGGTAGTCGGAGACGGAGCTGTGGGGAAAACTTGTCTTCTCATCTGTTACACAACCAATGCTTTCCCCAAGGAGTACATCCCCACAGTGTTTGACAACTACAGTGCCCAATGTACAGTGGATGGAAAAACCGTGAGCCTGAACTTGTGGGATACAGCTGGCCAAGAAGAGTACGACCGACTAAGGACATTGTCTTACCCCCAGACTAATGTCTTCATCATCTGCTTCTCCATTGCCAGTCCCCCATCCTATGAGAACGTCAAGCACAAGTGGTATCCTGAAGTGGGCCACCATTGTCCTAATGTTCCCATTCTCCTAGTGGGCACCAAGAAGGATCTAAGAGCCAACCCAGATATCATCAAAAAGCTAAAAGAGCAGAACCAGCTACCGATCACCCACCAACAAGGGGTCAGCTTGTCCAAGCAAATTCACGCAGTGAAGTACATGGAGTGCTCAGCGCTGAACCAAGATGGCATCAAAGAGGTTTTCTCAGAGTCAGTGAGGGCCGTTCTCAATCCAAATCCAGTAAAAAAGAAGAGTCCATGCTTCTTACTGTGAAACGAAAAGCCTCCAAGATGATGATCTGGTCACTGTGACCGCCCTGTGTTGATCTCAGATTATGTGACTTTATCCTGAAGAACCACAACCTATGTAGACCTCAAGGACCGAAATTACAGACTCTTCTATGTGTTCCTTATGTAAAATGTTCATTAGACCAAAGAAGCTTAATATTTCAGACAGCACCAAACGGTTTTGTCTCTTCCAATGTTGGGCATGAAATTTCGCACCTCATAACATTCATGGAATATAAGAAGATGTCTCGTGTTTTGTGTGGCACCACCTGAGACTGCTGAGGTTATAGAAAGTACAGAACTATGCAAATTCTTCTTATATTATGAGAATTCTTTATCGCAATACTGCATTTTTACAATTTTTTTGCAACATAATCGTGTTTTCTTTTTAATTATCATTTTTTTGCTTCTTGAAGAAACCAGCAGCCATATTACTATATGTGAAGTTTGAAGACTTGGAAGAACTCTGCTTGACGCTATTTGCATCTAAACTGGTCATATATTGAAAGTTCAATGCGAAAAACAACCTGTGAAAAACTGCTTTCAGTTTAGGGGTCCCTATGGCTCTAACAGTCAAGACGCCTGAGGAAGAATTTTAACTTTAGAATGGCCACGACCCGTGTAGAGCATGATGCCATAAGTGGTCAGGTCTGAGGAAGACAATTTATGAGCTTCTCTTCTGATTCCGAAGCTCCTGGTTTAACAAACACAGAATTGTGCACCCTTGGTATCTCCCAATCATGGCTCCTCTGATTTCCTCCCCAGTCTGAGAAGTTTAGAAGGCACAAAATGGACTTTCTTCTGCTTTTATGTTATATTACGCTCCACAAACATTGGGATGATGTGGACTTCAGAAATCTACGTCTGATGGATGCTGAAGATTGCTGAGAATTTCATGGAACAGCAACTCCTAGCAACTCCCTGCATGTAGACTTCCCAGTGCCACTGGCCTGGAGCTCAGTTGTCTATGGAGGTGAGGTAAGGGTGCACAGATGGAGTGTCCTTACCCCCAGAGACAAGGCAGCAATAGTCTCTATATGAGTCTGGAATGTTAGTGGCTTCCTCAGCTGAAGAAAATTAAACCAAACTAGTAACTGGCTATAAATACAGTAATTATTTTAATATTTCTATTAATAAAATACCCAGGACGAATAGGACAAACTTTGTTTACATGGGAGTCCTTCTCCAAAGTGAATCTGCCATTGGTAGAGAGCTAATCAGCAACAATAAATGTTCAATAGCCCACATGCCCACAAATTTTATACTGCACCATAACCTATAGAGAGGTGTTTGTTTTGAAGGACACAGGAGGGGGTTGAGGGATGCCACAGCTCCGACATAGAAATGTACATACTGTGCCTAATTTCAGGACATTTAGGGGGTCACACTGAAGAAGCCCCAGGTACTAACCACAGATACAGGTACTCTGTTACAACACGTGTGCACTATTGAGAGCGGGCATTTCCCAAATTGGTGCCAAATACTAATTCATTGGCAGTAATCCCAATTTTTGTATTTGGTCTTGGCCCAACTTTGAAGAACAAAAGTAAAGCGATGGATGGCTTCTTCCATCGCAGGCTACCAACATAGCTCTCTTTACGCATTTAGGATGATACAACAGAATAATGGTCAATGTCATAAAGATGGAGTACAAAAATCAATACCAATTCTTTGGGCACAACTGAAGACAAGTGGATTCTGGACTTAGGAGAAAGAGATGAGAAGTGACTTCTTCACTGCTTAACAAGTGTCATCAGATAATGGATATTTAATGGGTAATGTCACTGATAAGCTACAATTACCACCATATGATAAAATCTTCTAGTTTCTTTCCAGACATTTTTCTGAACCCTCATAAACCCCCAATGAATCCTCATGGAATATTCATAAAACCCTCAATGAATCCTCTTGAAACTTTCATAAAACCCTCAAGGAATCCTCATGGAACTTTCATAAAACCTACACAGAATCCTCATACAATTTTCATAAAACCCTCAAGAAATCATCATGGAACGTTCATAAAACCCTCAAGGAATCATCGCGGAACGTTCAAAAAACCCTCAAGGGTACCTTAAGGAACTTTCATAAACTCTCATGAAATATTTGTGCAACTTTCATAACACCTTCATGAAATAATTGTAGAAACTTTCATAAAACCCTCATGGCATCTTCAGTGAACCCTTATGGAATCATTGTGGAACCCTCATAAAACCTTCTTGGAATCCTTGTGCAATTTTTATGAACCTTCATAGACCTTCAATGAATCCTCATGAAATGTTCATAAAACCCTTAATATATCCTCTTGAAACTTTCATAAAATCCTCAAGGAATCTTCGTGGAACTTTCATAAAACCCTCAAGGAATCCTCATAGAATTTTCATAAAACCCTCAAGGAATCCTTAAGGAACTTTCATAAAAATTCTCATGAAATATTTGTGGAACTTTCATAAAACCCTCATGAAATATTTGTGGAACTTTCATAAAACCCTCGTGGAATCCTCAGTGAACCTTTAAGGAATCCTCATGGAATTTTCATAAATCCCTCAATGAATCCTCACAGAACTTTCTTAAAACCCTCAATGAATCCTCAAAAAATTTTCATAAAACCCTCAAGAAATCCTTATGGAACTTTCATAAAACCCTCAAGAAATCCTCATGAAACTTTCATAAAACCCTCCATGAATCCTCATGAAACTTTCATAAAACCCTCCATGAATCCTCATGGAACTTTCAAGAATCCCTAAATGAATCCTAATGGAACTTTCACAAATCGCCTCAATGAATCCTCAAGGAACTTTCATGAAACCATCATGAAGTATTTGTGGAACATTCATAAAACCCTCATGAAATCTTTGAGGAACTTTCATAAAACCCTCATGGATCCTTCAGTAAATCCTCATGGAATCATTATGGAGCCCTCAAAAAACTCAAATGAAATCCCTGTGAAACCCTCATAAAACCTTCAGCATACCCTCAAGGAATCTTTGTGGATGTCTCAAAGAACCCTCATAAAACCCTCATGGATTGTTCATGTTTCTTGGCTTAGTTTGCCAAACCATTATGTTTTATTTGATATATCAGACCACAGGAATACAGCATGTCTGTTTGTTAAACCTTTTTAAACACAAACATCTCTTTCTGGCTTACAGTCCACTATGTATATTTTTATAGACTGTGTAAGTGAGGCATTATTAGTATTCATGGATAGATATATGAAGGTGCCCGTAGATGTAAGATGTTCTATGGACTGACATAAACATACACAATCTACATCGGTCAAGCATACTGGTTTACCTATCACAGACATCCCCATGGCCGGCTTAGTTCTGGAGAACAAAGGAAACATTCTGGCTTAGCCAGGGGTGTCTGGACAGATTGGGGTAGCCCATAGACAGTCCTTTCCTGATATGACCGATGACAAGATTGGTCCACAATTGTCTTATATCTATGGGCACATTAAAAGTGTTGAGGAGACAATTAGAATAAAAGAAGTATGGAAGGAAGGTGTTATAGCAGAAGATGAAAGAAGTCTTATATTTTATCTACTCAGCCATCAGCATCTAACTCAGGGTTCCATGGTTTGTGTATTGTCCGTATTCAGATCGCTATGTTCCTGTTATACGCCTCGTAGCCCCTGTTTTCTCTATCACTATTTCTGAATAAAGAATATTAATATATCGTTGTGTCTCTGATCAAGTCACATCAAATAAAGAACATTAATTTTATAGAAGGGAGGTTGGATTATAGGTATGAACCCTGAACCCCAGGCAAAAAAATCCAATTCTATTCATGAAGTATTTATTAATTGGTGATCGGTCTGATGACTGTGCCGGTATCTGGAGTCATATTCAGTGATCGGTCTGATGACTGTGCCGGTATCTGGAGCCATATTCGGTGATCGGTCTGATGACTGTGCCAGTATCTGGAGCCATATTCGGTGATCGGTCTGATGACTGTGCCGGTATCTGGAGCCATATTCAGTGATCGGTCTGATGACTGTGCCGGTATCTGGAGTCATATTCAGTGATCGGTCTGATGACTGTGCCAGTATCTGGAGCCATATTCGGTGATCGGTCTGATGACTGTGCCGGTATCTGGAGCCATATTCGGTGATCGGTCTGATGACTGTGCCGGTATCTGGAGCCATATTCAGTGATCGGTCTGATGACTGTGCCAGTATCTGGAGCCATATTCAGTGATCGGTCTGATGACTGTGCCGGTATCTGGAGTCATATTCAGTGATCGGTCTGATGACTGTGCCGGTATCTGGAGCCATATTCGGTGATCGGTCTGATGACTGTGCCGGTATCTGGAGTCATATTCAGTGATCGGTCTGATGACTGTGCCAGTATCTGGGGCCATATTCGGTGATCGGTCTGATGACTGTGCCGGTATCTGGAGCCATATTCAGTGATCGGTCTGATGACTGTGCCGGTATCTTGAGCCATATTCAGTGATCAGTCTGATGACTGTGCCGGTATCTGGAGTCATATTCGGTGATCGGTCTGATGACTGTGCCGGTATCTGTAGTCATATTCAGTGATCGGTCTGATGACTGTGCCAGTATCTGGAGCCATATTCAGTGATCGGTCTGATGACTGTGCCGGTATCTTGAGCCATATTCGGTGATCGGTCTGATGACTGTGCCGGTATCTGGAGCCATATTCAGTGATCAGTCTGATGACTGTGCCGGTATCTGGAGCCATATTCAGTGATCGGTCTGATGACTGTGCCGGTATCTGGAGCCATATTCAGTGATCGGTCTGATGACTGTGCCGGTATCTGGAGCCATATTCAGTGATCAGTCTGATGACTGTGCCGGTATCTGGAGCCATATTCAGTGATCAGTCTGATGACTGTGCCGGTATCTGGAGCCATATTCAGTGATCGGTCTGATGACTGTGCCGGTGTCTGGAGACATATTCAGTGATCGGTCTGATGACTGTGCCGGTATCTGGAGCCATATTCAGTGATCAGTCTGATGACTGTGCCGGTATCTGGAGCCATATTCAGTGATCGGTCTGATGACTGTGCCGGTATCGGGAGCCATATTTAGTGATCAGTCTGATGACTGTGCCGGTATCGGGAGCCATATTTGGTGATCGGTCTGATGACTGTGCCGGTATCTGGAGCCATATTCGGTGATCGGTCTGATGACTGTGCCGGTATCTGGAGCCATATTCGGTGATCGGTCTGATGACTGTGCCGGTATCTGGAGCCATATTCGGTGATCGGTCTGATGACTGTGCCGGTATCTGGAGCCATATTCGGTGATCAGTCTGATGACTGTGCCGGTATCTGGAGCCATATTCAGTGATCAGTCTGATGACTGTGCCGGTATCTGGAGCCATATTCAGTGATCGGTCTGATGACTGTGCCGGTATCTGGAGTCATATTCAGTGATCGGTCTGATGACTGTGCCGGTATCTGGAGCCATATTCAGTGATCGGTCTGATGACTGTGCCGGTATCTGGAGCCATATTTGGTGATCGGTCTGATGACTGTGCCGGTATCTGGAGCCATATTCAGTGATCGGTCTGATGACTGTGCCGGTATCTGGAGCCATATTCAGTGATCGGTCTGATGACTGTGCCGGTATCTGGAGCCATATTCAGTGATCGGTCTGATGACTGTGCCGGTATCTGGAGCCATATTCAGTGATCAGTCTGATGACTGTGCCGGTATCTGGAGCCATATTCAGTGATCGGTCTGATGACTGTGCCGGTGTCTGGAGCCATATTCAGTGATCAGTCTGATGACTGTGCCGGTATCTGGAGCCATATTCAGTGATCGGTCTGATGACTGTGCCGGTATCTGGAGCCATATTCAGTGATCGGTCTGATGACTGTGCCGGTATCTGGAGCCATATTCAGTGATCGGTCTGATGACTGTGCCGGTATCTGGAGCCATATTCAGTGATCGGTCTGATGACTGTGCCGGTATCTGGAGCCATATTCAGTGATTGGTCTGATGACTGTGCCGGTATCTGGAGCCATATTCAGTGATTGGTCTGATGACTGTGCCGGTATCTGGAGCCATATTCAGTGATCAGTCTGATGACTGTGCCGGTATCTGGAGCCATATTCAGTGATCGGTCTGATGACTGTGCCGGTATCTGGAGCCATATTTGGTGATCGGTCTGATGACTGTGCCGGTATCTGGAGCCATATTCAGTGATCGGTCTGATGACTGTGCCGGTATCTGGAGCCATATTCAGTGATTGGTCTGATGACTGTGCCGGTATCTGGAGCCATATTCAGTGATTGGTCTGATGACTGTGCCGGTATCTGGAGCCATATTTGGTGATCGGTCTGATGACTGTGCCGGTATCTGGGGCCATATTCGGTGATCGGTCTGATGACTGTGCCAGTATCTGGAGCCATATTCAGTGATCAGTCTGATGACTGTGCCGGTATCGGGAGCCATATTTGGTGATCGGTCTGATGACTGTGCCGGTATCTGGAGCCATATTCGGTGATCGGTCTGATGACTGTGCCGGTATCTGGAGCCATATTCGGTGATCGGTCTGATGACTGTGCCAGTATCTGGAGCTATCATCAGACTAATTACCCCTCAGGATCCCTCTAATTGTATCGATCCAGTACACACTTTGTTCAGTAGTACCATCTCCAGATGAAGGGGGCGCTCTGAACACCCAAAACATGTTGGTGTTTTATGATATAAGAGTTTGAATGAAATGAAATGTGGACTTCATACATCCTGTTTCTGGAGATTTCCTCCTCATACACCCAATCCACCGTTTCCTCTCCCTTCCCTTCCTTCCACCCTTCTCTTGACCCCTCTCTTCTTCTCTCCCTTCTCCACTTGTCCCACTTTCTTCCTTCATTCTTTTCCATTTTTGTTTTAACTCTTTATTTCTTTCATTTAAAAAACAATAAGGTTTATGCACGACACCAGAAAGGTCACATGTCCCTTTATCGAAGGGTATACCAAGCATAGGTGATGGATCAATCAGAAATGTCATGAATGACCAGTAAGTGATCAACAAAACGATGAGGTACAAAGTAACCAAGATGGGGAGAGGAATGGAAAAGAACATGGGGTACAATGGACAGGGGAAAGAGGACCATCTATGTAGGTGGCAATAAGGGGGGGGGGGTATAGGGCATTACATGGGTCAGGAAGAGGAGAAAAAGAGAAAAAACCTCCCCAGGTGTTGGGACAGATAAGGAGCAAATTCAAGTCTCTTCAAACATGAGAGCTTCTCCTTCCTCTGAAAATGGGAAGTCTAGCCAGTAAAACCAAGTCTTCTTGAAGGCTTCATGCTTATTCTGGGAGGAGAGTATAAGGTCCTCCATATTACAAATCTCATCAACTCTGCACAACCAAAGAAAGACCATGGAAGGATTGGTGACTTTCCATTTTAAGGGGTGCATGATTTAGCAGCATTGAAGAGATGACGGGGGATAGATTTTGGGTATGTTTTGGTGGGAGGAGTGATGAAACAGAAAGAAGGTCAGATCATCTGGAAGAGTGAAATCCATGAAGTTCTGGGAGATCTCTCGTACTTTGGTCCAGAAAGGGGTCAGCTTCGGGGCCAGACCAAAATATGCCGAGGAGAGAGCCCATCTCCGAGTGGCAACATCAGCGGGTATCGAGGTTGATTTTGTGTACAACAGAAAAGGTTCTGTACTATCTTGAGATGATCTCATAATTCGTTTCCTGGAGTCTGGAGTTTATAGAGGATCCCTCCATTGTTCCAATACTTTTTTGCATTATTGTCTTTGCTTGTGTCCCTTCCCTTTTATCTCTTTTATTCCCTCCCTGTCCTTTTTCCCACTTTTCCATCATTCTCCTGCTTCCCTATCTGTCCTTCTTCCTTCCCTTCCTCTATTCTTCCATCCTTTCCTTACTTTTATCTCCTTCATTCTTCTTCTATCATTTTCCTTCTTCCCTCCCTTACTCCCTTTTCTTCTTCTTCTCTCCCTTCTCTTTTCTCCCTCTCATTTCCTTTCCTTCCATCCCTCTCTTGCCTCTGTCCCATCCCTTCTCTCCCTTTCTTTCTTCTCTCCTTTCCCTTCTCTCCCTTTCTTTCTTCTCTCCTTGCTCCTTTTCCTTCTTTCCTCCCTTGCTCCTTTTTCTTTCTCTTGCTTTTCCTCATGTCCTTTCCTATATCTTCTTCCTTCCTTTCTCTTCTCTGCTTTCTCCTATTCTTTCCTCCCTTACTCCTTTTCCTTTGCCTCCCTTTCCTTCTTCTCTCCTTTCCTGTTCTTTTCTCCCTTCTTTCTTTCTCTTCTCTCCTTTTCTTTCTTCTCTTCCTTCTCTCCTTTCTCCTATTCTTTCCTCTCTTACTCCTTTTCTCTTCTTTTCCTGTCCTGCTTCTGTCCCGTTCTTTCTCCCCCTTTGCTTCTTCTCTGCTTTACGTCTTTTTCCTTCTTCTCTCCTTTACTCCTTTCTCCTTCTTCTGTCCCTTTCCTTCTTCTCTCCTTTACTCCTTTTCTCCTTCTTGTCTCCTTTTCTTTCTTCTCTCCTTTACTCCTTTCTCCTTCTTCTGTCCCTTTCCTTCTTCTCTCCTTTACTCCTTTCTCCTTCTTCTGTCCCTTTCCTTCTTCTCTCCTTTACTCCTTTCTCCTTCTTGTCTCCTTTTCCTTCTTCTCTCCTTTACTCCTTTCTCCTTCTTGTCTCCTTTTTCTTCTTCTCTCCTTTACTCCTTTCTCCTTCTTGTCTCCTTTTCCTTCTTCTCTCCTTTACTCCTTTCTCCTTCTTGTCTCCTTTTCTTTCTTCTCTCCTTTACTCCTTTCTCCTTCTTCTGTCCCTTTCCTTCTTCTCTCCTTTACTCCTTTCTCCTTCTTGTCTCCTTTTCCTTCTTCTCTCCTTTACTCCTTTCTCCTTCTTCTGTCCTTTTCCTTCTTCTCTGTATGACATACAAGGGCTCACTGCACAATAATCATAGATGCTATATGTTACAATTGTCATTGTTTTTTAGATATTTGTATTTTTCAATAAATGTATATTTTTTATACTGCTATATCTTCTCCACTGTTCCTGGACTTGTTTAGGCTCCAGGTATAGGAGGCTGTAGGACGAAGCAGAGAGGAAAGGTAAACCACTACAGGGGAAGGATCTGACCAGGAAGGTTCTAGTATTTTGTCAGAGAGCTGGCGGACATGAAGATGTGGTCTATCTCCGAACACATCAGGTGGACATGTGAATAATAGGTGTAGTCGCGTTTGGAACCGTCGAACTGTTGCCAAATGTCAACCAGGTCATTATCGGGCAACAGTTTCACAAATTTGGTACCGAGTTTCGAGGGCTTCAAAATTTGAGATCCTGGTGGGCGTGTCTTATCAAGCAACGAATCCAAGGTAATGTTGGAGTCCCCTCCCATTAGAAGTGTACCTTCAAAGAGGTGGGACATCTGTTGGAGTAAGTTTTGGAAATTGTTCCTTGTTAGGGGCGTAGATGGAAAGGAATGTTACCAGGGTTCCCTCCAAGTCCCCGTTAACCCATATATGGCACCCTTCTGGGTCGGAGATTACTTGTGAGGGGGTGAAGGATAAGCTTTTGGCGAGACCTATAGCTCCCCCCGTGTCTTATCTGGGGCGTTGGTGAAAAAGAAGGTAGTGTTTGTGTATGTAGTTAGGTTTGTAGGAAGTTGGGAAGTGAGTTTCCTGGAGGAACAACATTTCAGCTCCTACCGAGAGGAAACAGTTCAAGGCTTTCCGCCTTTTCACGGGTGAGTTGAGGCCGTTGTGTGTTACAAATGTTATGGGTTTCAGTGGTCATTGACCAGCCATGGCGTGTGGTGGAGTTGGGATTGCTTACCTTGCCAGACTAGGCTTTGCCGATCGATCGGTCCGCTGGAGGCCGAACTTTCATGATTCCAGGATGGAGCACAGAAGGTAGAGAAAAAAAGGCAAAGAAGGGAGTTAAACACCCCGGTGAGGGTAGAGGCCTGCAAAGGGGACCAGAGGGGGAGATCATTAGTGAGAAACATAGTCACCAATGTAGTGGGTGCGAGGCGCAACGACCCGAGACGGTCTGCCATGAAATCTTAGGTAGGTGAACAAGTGCTTAAATCAGAGTTCCACCCACAAATGCAACTTCCGCTTTTCGGAATCCTCCAGTGTCACATTTGGCACCTTTCAGGGGGTAGGGGATACCTGTCCAATCCAGGTATTTGCTCCCACGAGCCTCCACCCGAGAGCCGAGGGACAGATCAGCTTCGGGTGCCGACATCACGGGCACAGCTGCAGTATTTGTAACTGCTGACTTTTTTTAAAAAAAATTTGGCGGAACTTCGCTTTAAGGTGTGATGTGTGCGAGGGCGAGGCCCAAGACAAACCATAGGGCGCCACTGCCCTCTTGTGGCGAGAAATACAAACTGCGGTTTGATAAATTTGTGGTACAAGAGGTCACAGAGTCTTCTGAGCATAACCTGAGCTTGAAAAACTCGAGGGTGGGAGAAGTTCACCAACCATCATTGGGAGACCCGGGGTAAGGCTTCGGAGTCTTTCCTCCAGTAAATGTTCCAATCCTCTTATCAAGGTGGTCTATTTTGGGGATGGGAACTGCTTGTGGTGGTTCTTGGGGAGTGCCATAGGGGTAACACTGGACGTTCTTGGGGAGTGCCATAGGGGTGATACTGGACGCTCTTGTGGAGTGCCATAGGGGTGATACTGGACGCTCTTGGGGAGTGCTGTAGGGGTGATACTGGACGTTCTTGGGGAGTGCCATAGGGGTGATACTGGACGCTCTTGGGGAGTGCTGTAGGGGTGATACTGGACGCTCTTGGGGAGTGCTGTAGGGGTGATACTGGACGTTCTTGGGGAGTGCCATAGGGGTGATACTGGATGCTCTCGGGGAGTGCCATAGCGGTGATACTGGACACTCTTGGGGAGTGCTGTAGGGGTGATACTGGACGTTCTTGGGGAGTGCCATAGGGGTGATACTGGACGCTCTTGGGGAGTGCTGTAGGGGTGATACTGGACGTTCTTGGGGAGTGCCATAGGGATGATTCTGGACACACTTGGGGAGTGCCATAGGGGTGATACTGGACGCTCTTGGGGAGTGCCGTAGGGGTGATACTGGACGCTCTTGGGGAGTGCCATAGGGGTGATACTGGACGCTCTTGAGGACTGCCGTAGGGGTGATACTGGACGTTCTTGGGGAGTGCCATAGGGGTGATACTGGACGTTCTTGGGGAGTGCCATAGGGGTGATACTGGACGCTCTTGGGGAGTGCTGTAGGGGTGATACTGGACGTTCTTGGGGAGTGCCATAGGGATGATTCTGGACACTCTTGGGGAGTGCCATAGGGATGATACTGGACGCTCTTGGGGAGTGCCATAGGGGTGATACTGGACGCTCTTGAGGACTGCCGTAGGGATGATTCTGGACACTCTTGGGGAGTGCCATAGGGATAATACTGGACGCTCTTGGGGAGTGCCATAGGGGTGATACTGGATGCTCTCGGGGAGTGCCATAGCGGTGATACTGGACACTCTTGGGGAGTGCCATAGGGGTGATACTGGACGCTCTTGGGGAGTGCCATAGCGGTAATACTGGACACTCTTGGGGAGTGCCATAGGGGTGATACTGGACGCTCTTGGGGAGTGCCATAGGGGTGATACTGGACGCTCTTGGGGAGTGCCATAGGGGTGATACTGGACGCTTTTGGGGAGTGCCGTAGGGGTGATACTGGACGTTCTTGGGGAGTGCCATAGGGGTGATACTGGACGCTTTTGGGGAGTGCCATAGGGGTGATACTGGACGCTCTTGGGGAGTGCCATAGGGATGATACTGGACGCTTTTGGGGAGTGCCATAGAGATGATACTGGACGCTCTTGGGGAGTGCCATAGGGATGATACTGGACGCTCTTGGGGAGTGCCATAGGGGTGATACTGGATGTTCTTGGGGAGTGCCATAGGGGTGATAATGGACGTTCTTGGGGAGTGCCATAGGGGTGATGCTGGACGTTCTTGGGGAGTGTCATAGGGGTGATACTGGATGTTCTTGGGGAGTGTCATAGGGGTGATACTGGATGTTCTTGGGGAGTGTCATAGGGGTGATACTGGATGTTCTTGGGGAGTGTCATAGGGATGATACTGGACGCTCTTGGGGAGTGCCATAGGGGTGATACTGGATGTTCTTGGGGAGTGCCATAGGGGTGATAATGGACGTTCTTGGGGAGTGCCATAGGGGTGATGCTGGATATTCTTGGGGAGTGCCATAGGGGTGATACTGGACGTTCTCGGGGAGTGCCATAGGGGTGACACTGGACGCTCTTGGGGAGTGCCATAGGGGTGATACTGGACGATCTCGGGGAGTGTCATAGGGGTGATACTGGACACTCTTGGGGAGTGCCATAGGGGTGATACTGGACACTCTTGGGGAGGGCCATAGGGGTGATACTGGACGCTCTTCGGGAGTGCCATAGGGGTGATACTGGACGTTCTTGGGGAGTGCCATAGGGGTGATTCTGGATGCTCTAGGGGAGTGCCATAGGGGTGATACTGGACGTTCTTGGGGAGTGCCATAGCGGTGATACTGGACGCTCTTGGGTAGTGCCATAGGGGTGATACTGGACGTTCTTGGGGAGTGCCATAGGGGTGATTCTGGATGCTCTAGGGGAGTGCCATAGGGGTGATACTGGACGTTCTTGGGGAGTGCCATAGCGGTGATACTGGACGCTCTTGGGTAGTGCCATAGGGGTGATACTGGACGTTCTTGGGGAGTGCCATAGGGTTGATACTGGACACTCTTGGGGAGGGCCATAGGGGTGATAATGGACGTTCTTGGGGAGTGCCATAGGGGTGATATTGGACGCTCTCGGGGAGTGCCATAGGGGTGATACTGGACACTCTCGGGGAGTGCCATAGGGGTGATACTGGACACTCTTGGGGAGTGCCATAGGGGTGATACTGGACGCTCTTGGGGAGTGCCATAAAGGTGATACTGGGCGCTCTTGGGGAGTGCCATAGGGGTGATACTGGACACTCTTGGGGAGTGCCATAGGGGTCATACTGGACGTTCTTGGGGAGTGCCATAGGGGTGATACTGGACGTTCTTGGGGAGTGCCATAGGGGTGATACTGGACGTTGTCGGGGAGTGCCATAGGGGTGACACTGGACGCTCTTGGGGAGTGCCATAGGGGTGATACTGGACACTCTTGGGGAGTGCCATAGGGGTGATACTGGACGTTCTTGGGGAGTGCCATAAGGGTGATACTGGACGTTCTCGGGGAGTGCCATAGGGGTGACACTGAACGCTCTTGGGGAGTGCCATAGGGGTGATACTGGACGTTCTTGGGGAGTGTCATAGGGGTGATACTGGATGTTCTTGGGGAGTGCCATAGGGGTGATAATGGACGTTCTTGGGGAGTGCCATAGGGGTGATGCTGGATATTCTTGGGGAGTGCCATAGGGGTGATACTGGACGTTCTCGGGGAGTGCCATAGGGGTGACACTGGACGCTCTTGGGGAGTGCCATAGGGGTGATACTGGACGATCTCGGGGAGTGTCATAGGGGTGATACTGGACACTCTTGGGGAGTGCCATAGGGGTGACACTGGACGATCTCGGGGAGTGTCATAGGGGTGATACTGGACACTCTTGGGGAGTGCCATAGGGGTGATACTGGACACTCTTGGGGAGGGCCATAGGGGTGATACTGGACGCTCTTCGGGAGTGCCATAGGGGTGATACTGGACACTCTTGGGGAGGGCCATAGGGGTGATACTGGACGCTCTTGGGTAGTGCCATAGGGGTGATACTGGACGTTCTTGGGGAGTGCCATAGGGGTGATTCTGGATGCTCTAGGGGAGTGCCATAGGGGTGATACTGGACGTTCTTGGGGAGTGCCATAGCGGTGATACTGGACGTTCTTGGGGAGTGCCATAGCGGTGATACTGGACGCTCTTGGGTAGTGCCATACGGGTGATACTGGACGTTCTTGGGGAGTGCCATAGGGGTGATACTGGACACTCTTGGGGAGGGCCATAGGTGTGATAATGGACGTTCTTGGGGAGTGCCATAGGGGTGATACTGGACGCTCTCGGGGAGTGCCATAGGGGTGATACTGGACACTCTTGGGGAGTGCCATAGGGGTGATACTGGACAGTCTTGGGGAGTGCCATAGGGGTGATACTGGGCGCTCTTGGGGAGTGCCATAGGGGTGATACTGGACACTCTTGGGGAGTGCCATAGGGGTGATACTGGACGTTCTTGGGGAGTGCCATAGGGGTGATACTGGACGTTCTCGGGGAGTGCCATAGGGGTGACACTGGACGCTCTTGGGGAGTGCCATAGGGGTCATACTGGACGTTCTTGGGGAGTGCCATAGGGGTGATACTGGACGTTCTTGGGGAGTGCCATAGGGGTGATACTGGACGTTCTCGGTGAGTGCCATAGGGGTGACACTGGACGCTCTTGGGGAGTGCCATAGGGGTGATACTGGACACTCTTGGGGAGTGCCATAGGGGTGATACTGGACGTTCTTGGGGAGTGCCATAGCGGTGATACTGGACGCTCTTGGGTAGTGCCATAGGGGTGATACTGGACGTTCTTGGGGAGTGCCATAGGGGTGATTCTGGATGCTCTAGGGGAGTGCCATAGGGGTGATACTGGACGTTCTTGGGGAGTGCCATAGCGGTGATACTGGACGCTCTTGGGTAGTGCCATAGGGGTGATACTGGACGTTCTTGGGGAGTGCCATAGGGTTGATACTGGACACTCTTGGGGAGGGCCATAGGGGTGATAATGGACGTTCTTGGGGAGTGCCATAGGGGTGATATTGGACGCTCTCGGGGAGTGCCATAGGGGTGATACTGGACACTCTCGGGGAGTGCCATAGGGGTGATACTGGACACTCTTGGGGAGTGCCATAGGGGTGATACTGGACGCTCTTGGGGAGTGCCATAAAGGTGATACTGGGCGCTCTTGGGGAGTGCCATAGGGGTGATACTGGACACTCTTGGGGAGTGCCATAGGGGTCATACTGGACGTTCTTGGGGAGTGCCATAGGGGTGATACTGGACGTTCTTGGGGAGTGCCATAGGGGTGATACTGGACGTTGTCGGGGAGTGCCATAGGGGTGACACTGGACGCTCTTGGGGAGTGCCATAGGGGTGATACTGGACACTCTTGGGGAGTGCCATAGGGGTGATACTGGACGTTCTTGGGGAGTGCCATAAGGGTGATACTGGACGTTCTCGGGGAGTGCCATAGGGGTGACACTGAACGCTCTTGGGGAGTGCCATAGGGGTGATACTGGACGTTCTTGGGGAGTGTCATAGGGGTGATACTGGATGTTCTTGGGGAGTGCCATAGGGGTGATAATGGACGTTCTTGGGGAGTGCCATAGGGGTGATGCTGGATATTCTTGGGGAGTGCCATAGGGGTGATACTGGACGTTCTCGGGGAGTGCCATAGGGGTGACACTGGACGCTCTTGGGGAGTGCCATAGGGGTGATACTGGACGATCTCGGGGAGTGTCATAGGGGTGATACTGGACACTCTTGGGGAGTGCCATAGGGGTGACACTGGACGATCTCGGGGAGTGTCATAGGGGTGATACTGGACACTCTTGGGGAGTGCCATAGGGGTGATACTGGACACTCTTGGGGAGGGCCATAGGGGTGATACTGGACGCTCTTCGGGAGTGCCATAGGGGTGATACTGGACACTCTTGGGGAGGGCCATAGGGGTGATACTGGACGCTCTTGGGTAGTGCCATAGGGGTGATACTGGACGTTCTTGGGGAGTGCCATAGGGGTGATTCTGGATGCTCTAGGGGAGTGCCATAGGGGTGATACTGGACGTTCTTGGGGAGTGCCATAGCGGTGATACTGGACGTTCTTGGGGAGTGCCATAGCGGTGATACTGGACGCTCTTGGGTAGTGCCATACGGGTGATACTGGACGTTCTTGGGGAGTGCCATAGGGGTGATACTGGACACTCTTGGGGAGGGCCATAGGTGTGATAATGGACGTTCTTGGGGAGTGCCATAGGGGTGATACTGGACGCTCTCGGGGAGTGCCATAGGGGTGATACTGGACACTCTTGGGGAGTGCCATAGGGGTGATACTGGACAGTCTTGGGGAGTGCCATAGGGGTGATACTGGGCGCTCTTGGGGAGTGCCATAGGGGTGATACTGGACACTCTTGGGGAGTGCCATAGGGGTCATACTGGACGTTCTTGGGGAGTGCCATAGGGGTGATACTGGACGTTCTTGGGGAGTGCCATAGGGGTGATACTGGACGTTCTCGGGGAGTGCCATAGGGGTGACACTGGACGCTCTTGGGGAGTGCCATAGGGGTCATACTGGACGTTCTTGGGGAGTGCCATAGGGGTGATACTGGACGTTCTTGGGGAGTGCCATAGGGGTGATACTGGACGTTCTCGGTGAGTGCCATAGGGGTGACACTGGACGCTCTTGGGGAGTGCCATAGGGGTGATACTGGACACTCTTGGGGAGTGCCATAGGGGTGATACTGGACGTTCTTGGGGAGTGCCATAGGGGTGATACTGGACACTCTTGGGGAGGGCCATAGGGGTGATACTGGACGATCTCGGGGAGTGGCATAGGGGTGATACTGGACGCTCTCGGGGAGTGCCATAGGGGTGATACTGGACACTCTTGGGGAGTGCCATAGGGGTGATACTGGACACTCTTGGGGAGTGCCATATGGTGATACTGGACGCTCTTGGGGAGTGCCATAGGGGTCATACTGGACGTTCTTGGGGAGTGCCATAGGGGTGATACTGGATACTCTTGAGGAGTGCCATAGGGGTGATACTGGACACTCTTGGGGAGTGCCATAGGGTTCATACTGGACGTTCTTGGGGAGTGCCATAGGGTTCATACTGGACGTTCTTGGGGAGTGCCATAGGGTTCATACTGGACGTTCTTGGGGAGTGCCATAGGGGTGATACTGGACACTCTTGGGGAGTGCCATAGGGGTGATACTGGACACTCTTGGGGAGTGCCATAGGGGTGATACTGGACGCTCTTGGGGAGTGCCATAGGGGTCATACTGGACGTTCTTGGGGAGTGCCATAGGGGTGATACTGGACGCTCTTGGGGAATGTCATAGGGGTGATACTGGACACTCTTGGGGAGTGCCATAGGGTTCATACTGGACGTTCTTGGGGAGTGCCATAGGGTTCATACTGGACGTTCTTGGGGAGTGCCATAGGGTTCATACTGGACGTTCTTGGGGAGTGCCATAGGGGTGACACTGGACGCTCTCTGTTCCCTCTGTCCCGGATTCAGATCTGGTGATGATGGAGGTGAAGTGGAAGTGAGGCGTTTCAGCAATCTTTCTCTTTCTGAGAATGTGGAGAATGAGTAAGATTTGCCTTGGAAGGGGAAGGTGAGGTGAAAAGGGAATGCCCAGCGGTACCTGATTCCTTTTTCTTGTAGAGACGGTAATAAAGGCTTAACCACTTCTGGACCGCCGCACGCCAATATACGTCCGTACTTTGAAGAGGAATATCGTTGTTATGGCAGCAGCTACCATAACCCCGGTATCCTCTTGTTCGGCCGGCTGTCCGCTTCAAGATAAAAGGGGTCTCTGCGGCGGAGTCACCGCAAGATCACTTTTATCGGAGGCGGGAGAGGGCCCCCCCTTCCCTACACTAAATTCCAATGCCCTCCGCCACCTACTGGAGCCGTTGGCAGCGGCGGAGATCGGATGCTTTCACTAGCTGGGCGCTTGAAGATGAGTGAGGCGAAGATGGCCGCCACCACCCGTCTCCATAACATTGCAGGGCAGAAGCGACGTCAATCAAAACGTCACATCCGCCCACAGCTCTTAACCTGTTCCTGACCAGCCGCCGCAGTTGTACCAAGGGAGAACGGGCAGGTAAATCGACGATATATGTTACGTCGCTTCCTTAGACGGCCGCTGCTTGCCCCCCGGAGACGATGCAAGTGCCCGGTGGTCTTCATGACCACGATCGCTGTGTGTGTATCCCGGTTCTCTGAGGGGGAGAAGTGACAGATCGTCTGTTCATATAGAGTATGAACACCGATCTGTCATCTCCCCTACACAGTCCCCTCCCTCCTTCCGTTAGAACACACACTAGGGAACACAATTAACCCCTTGATCGCCCCCCTAGTGTTAATCCCTTCCCTTTCAGTGACATTTATACAGTTAATCAGTGCATTTTTATAGCTCTGATCGCTGTATTAACGAAAATGGTCCCAAAATTGTGTCAAAATTGTCCAACGTGTCCGCCATAATGTCGCAGTCACGATAAAAATCGCAGATCGCCGCCATTACTAGTAAAAAAAAATAATAATAATAAAAATGCTATAAATCTATTCCATATTTTGTAGACACTATAACTTTAGCGCAAAACAATCAATAAATGCTTATTGCAATTTTTATTACCAAAATTATGTAGAAGAATACGTATCGGCCTAAACTGAGGAAAAAAATAGCTTTTTTAAAAAAAAAAAAAATATTTATATTAGCAAAAAGTACAAAGTATTGTGTTTTTGTTTTTTTTTTGTTTATAGCACAAAAAATAAAAACTGCCGAGGTGATCAAATACCCCCAAAAGAAATCTCTATTTGTGGCAAAAAAAGAACGTCAGTTTTGTTTGGGTGCAATGTCACACAACCGCGCAATTGTCAGTTAAAGCGACGCAGTGCCGTATTGCAAAAAGTGCTCTGGTCAGGATAGGGGGGTAAAATCATCTGGGGTTGAAGGGGTTAAAGGGTCATGTTTTTTTTTTTTTGTTTTTTTTTTTAAATGACATTTATTTTTTTTATTGCATTTTAGTGTAAATATGAGATGTGAGATCTTTTTGACCCCCCAGATCTCATATTTAAGAGGACCTGTCATGTTTTTTTCTATTACAAGGGATGTTTACATTCTTTATAATAGGAAAAAAATGACACTTTTTTTTATTTATAAAAGTGTAAAAAATAAATAAATAAAAGGTAAAATAAATTAGAAAAAAGAAAAATATAAATGCGCCCCGTCCCGCCGAGCTCGCGCGAGGAAGCGAACGCATACGTGAGTAGCGCCCGCATATGAAAATGGTGGTCAAACCACACATGTGAGGTATTGCCGCGATCGGTAGAGCGAGAGCAATAATTCTAGTCCTAGACCTCCTCTGTAACTCAAAACATGCAACCTGAAGAATTTTTTAAACGTCGCCTATGGAGGTTTTTAAGGGTAAAAGTTTGTCGCCAATCCACGAGCAGGTGCAATTTTGAAGCGTGACACGTTGGGTATCAATTTACTCGGCGTAACGTTATCTTTCACAATATAAATAAAATTGGGCTATCTTTACTGTTGTCTTATTTTTTAAATTCAAAAAAGTGTATTTTTTCCAAAAAAAGTGCGCTTGTAAGACTGCTGCGCAAATACGGTGTGACAAAAAGTATTGCAACAACCGCCATTTTATTCTCTAGGGTGTTAGAAAAAAATGTATAATGTTTGGGGGTTCTAAGTAATTTTCTAGCAAAAAAAATCTGTTTTGAAAACAACAAATCTAAAAAAGAGGCTCGGTCATTAAGTGGTTAAAGGAGCTGCGTTTTTGCACGGTAGTCGGAGAGATGTCTGCGAATATTTGCACTTTGTGGTCCAATAACTTGAGTGAAGGATGTTCACGGGCTTTTTGCATAATGCTTTCTTATACTGAGTAATGGTGCAACTTTACAATAATGTCCCCTGGGGGCCCCTCTGAGGGCTGTGAGAGCTCTGTGGGCACGGTCCAGGTCTATGGGGTACCGGGTACCAATGATCGTAGTGGTGGCTTCCTGGGTGTCTGTAAAGGATTCAGGGAAATCCCCTGATGAGAAAATTATATCTGCGGGACCTATTCTCTACATCATCAATTTTTGCTGAAGCCTCTTCTAAGCGCGATTCCGGGTCACAGATGTGATCTGTGTTAGTTCTGTTCACAGTGACATCCAGATTGTTCTCAGTGGTGTTAATCCTACAGCCCAGATCAAGAAGTTCTTCTCTCAGATCTTCTGTGATCCAGTCCCTGTTCTAGCATGGCTGAGAATCTACCCAGGAGGACAAACTGGCTGTGGAACTATGGGCTGTGTGCTGATCAGTTCCTGGGAGGAACTATTTTGGGTGGTGAGGATGTCTCCCAAGGTCCGATCTGAGGAGGAACCCGTGGAGAAGGAGGACTCACCGCCTTAAAGATCTCTGTCCTGGGGAGGGCTGCTGGGGTAGCGCTGCAGTCCTCTGAGTGTGAGGAGAGCTGATCCTGGTCTGGATGGTTTGTCCGGAGGGGGGCCGCGTGTGTCAGTTGTGCCGCCATCTTGCCCAAGCCAACCAGGAGTTCCTTTTGGCTGCTTTGGGGGCTTCTTAAATTTTCTTTTGGCCATAGACTGGTGGCCCAGCAGGTGAGGATGGATAGGAGGCTGTTTGCAGGGTTCCTGTGTGTCTGGATCGGCAGGATGCAGCCGGATTAGTCCAGGTCACGGCGGAGCCGATTCAGGCCACTTCCGCCATGGTCAGCCACGCCCATGCGCCTCTTCCCTTTACTCCTTTCTCCTTCTTCTCTCCCTTTCCTTTATCTCTCTTTTACTCCTTTCTCCCTCTTCTCACCTTTCTCCTTCTTCTCTCCTTCTCTCATTTCTCCTTCTTCTCACCTTTCTCCTTCTTCTCTCATTTCTCGTTCTTCTCTCCTTTCTCCTTCTTCTCTCCCTTTCCTTTACCCCCCTTTTCTCCTTCTTCTCTCTCCCTTTCCTTTATCTCTCTTTTACTCCTTTCTCCCTCTTCTCTCATTTCTCCTTCTTCTCTCATTTCTCCCTCTTCTGTCCTTTCTCCCTCTTCTCTCATTTCTTCCTCTTCTCTCCTTTCTCCTTCTTCTCCCCTTTCTCCTTCTTCTCTCCTTTCTCCCTCTTCTCTCCTTTCTCCCTCTTCTCTCCTTTCTCCCTCTTCTCTACTTTTCTCCTTCTTCTCTCCTTTCTCCTTCTTCTCTCATTTCTCCTTCTTCTCTCCTTTCTCCCCTTTCTCCTTCTTCTCTCCTTTCTCCCTCTTCTCTCATTTCTCCTTCTTCTCTCCTTTCTCCCCTTTCTCCTTCTTCTCTCCTTTCTCCCTCTTCTCTCCTTTCTCCCTCTTCTCTCCTTTCTCCTTCTTCTCTCCTTTCTCCCTCTTCTCTCCTTTCTCCCTCTTCTCTACTTTTCTCCTTCTTCTCTCATTTCTCTTTCTTCTCTCCTTTCTCCTTCTTCTCCCCTTTCTCCTTCTTCTCTCCTTTCTCCCTCTTCTCTCCTTTCTCCCTCTTCTCTACTTTTCTCCTTCTTCTCTCATTTCTCTTTCTTCTCTCCTTTCTCCTTCTTCTCCCCTTTCTCCTTCTTCTCTCCTTTCTCCCTCTTCTCTCATTTCTCCTTCTTCTCTCCTTTCTCCCCTTTCTCCTTCTTCTCTCCTTTCTCCCTCTTCTCTCATTTCTCCCTCTTCTCTCCTTTCTCCCCTTTCTCCTTCTTCTCTCCTTTCTCCCTCTTCTCTCCTTTCTCCCTCTTCTCTCATTTCTCCTTCTTCTCTCCTTTCTCCTTCTTCTCTCCTTTCTCCCTCTTCTCTACTTTTCTCCTTCTTCTCTCATTTCTCTTTCTTCTCTCCTTTCTCCTTCTTCTCCCCTTTCTCCTTCTTCTCTCCTTTCTCCCTCTTCTCTCATTTCTCCCTCTTCTCTACTTTTCTCCTTCTTCTCTCATTTCTCTTTCTTCTCTCATTTCTCCTTCTTCTCTCCTTTCTCCTTCTTCTCTCCTTTCTCCCTCTTCTCTACTTTTCTCCTTCTTCTCTCATTTCTCTTTCTTCTCACCTTTCTCCTTCTTCTCACCTTTCTCCTTCTTGTCTCCTTTCTCCTTCTTCTCTCCTTCTTCTCTCATTTCTCCTTCTTCTCTCCTTTCTCCCTCTTCTCTCATTTCCCCTTCTTCTCTCATTTCTCCTTCTTCTCTCCTTTCTCCTTCTCTCCTTTCTCCTTCTTCTCTCCTTTCTCCCTCTTCTCTCATTTCTCCTTCTTCTCTCCTTTCTCCTTCTTCTCTCCTTTCTCCTCACCTTTCTCCTTCTCTCCTTTCTCCCTCTTCTCTCCTTTCTCCCTCTTCTCTCATTTCCCCTTCTTCTCTCCTTTCTCCTTCTTCTGTCCTTTCTCCCTCTTCTCTCCTTTCTCCCTCTTCTCTCATTTCCACTTCTTTTCTCATTTCTCCCTCTTCTCTCCTTTCTCCCTCTTCTCTCCTTTCTCCCTCTTCTCTCCTTTCTCCTTCTTCTCTCCTTTCTCCCTCTTCTCTCCTTTCTCCCTCTTCTCTCCTTCCTCCTTCTCCTCTCCCATCTGTCCATCTTCTTATTCTCGGATGCCTCTTACACCGGTCCTGTATTTCCCGTAACCAATCTCGGAGTGGAGCCGGGGCCCAATGTTGGGTTTGAGTTTGGCGCACTTTGCTCGGACAATCGCTGTATTTTATTTACACATTTCGATGAATGGTTGCACAGCACGCCGCGGTCAGAGAGCACTGGAGACGGGTGGAAAGAATGAGGGTGATAATTGTGTCATTTATGGGACCGGCGCCAACATGAGCAATTCTGAGGTCTTCTGCCATCTGCATGTGCCAAGTCCAATTCTGATCCCCCACCCCTCCCCCGAGCGCCTTGATGTGGCAGATCTGTGTCTGCACTTCACAAACCTTCATTGTCTCCATCTCCAGCAAGCCGGTTTATTAACAATTGTCCCATAGACATGGCTGCAAGTGTTGGGGGTGGGTGGGGGGCACGGACCTTGGCCTCTGTGTCAGCATATCATCAATGGGGTTTTGACAGGTCCTCTTCATACAGCGCAGTGTAGGTCCTCTCCATGGCGGGAGGATTGGATTGATGTAGACATGTTGGAGTCCTGAATGTTGTAGTATAAATGCTGCAGGTACAACGAAGGACACAATCACTGTACGGGGGGAAGTCATAAGTGTGCCAGATCCAGAATTGGGCCGTACCGAGAATAGTACAAACAATGACTTGTCTGACCATGTACTGTGTGCAGGAGAGCAGAGGGGACAACGGAGGGACAGACTGGGGACACATTGGATGGACAAATTGGATGGACAGGCTTAGGAACAGATTGGATGGACAGATTGGATGGGCAAGCTTGGGCACATATTGGAGGGACAGATTGGGGACAGATTGGATGGACAGACTGGAAACAGATTGCATGGACAGACAGGGGACAGATTGAAAGGACAGATTGGATGGGCAGGCTTGGGGAAACATTGGATGGACAGACATGGGGACACATTGGATGGACAGACATGGGGACACATTGGATGGACAGACATGGGGACACATTGGATGGACAGACATGGGGAAACATTGGATGGACAGACATGGGGACACATTGAATAGACAGACATGGGGACACATTGGATGAACAGGCTTGGGGACACATTGGATGGACAGACTTGGGGACACATTGGATGGACAGGCTTGGGGACACATTGGATGGACAGGCTTGGGGACACATTGGATGGACAGACTTGAGGACACATTGGATGGACAGGCTTGGGGACACATTGGATGGACAGGCTTAGGGACACATTGGATGGACAGGCTTGGGGACACATTGGATGGACAGACATGGGGACACATTGGATGGACATGCTTGGGGACACATTGGATGGACAGACTTGGGGACACATTGGATGGACAGGCTTGGGGACACATTGGATGGACAGGCTTGGGGACACATTGGATGGACAGGCTTGGGGACACATTGGATGGACAGACATGGGGACATATTGGATGGACAGACATGGGGACACATTGGATGGACAGGCTTGGGGCCACATTGGATGGACAGACATGGGGACAGATTGGATGGACAGGCTTAGGGACACATTGGATGGACATGCTTGGGGACACATTGGATGAACAGGCTTGGGGACACATTGGAGGGACAGGCTTGGGGACACATTGGATGAACAGGCTTGGGGACACATTGGAGGGACAGGTTTGGGGACACATTGGATGGACAGGCTTGGGGACACATTGGATGGACAGGCTTGGGGACACATTGGATGGACAGACATGGGGACACATTGGATGGACAGACATGGGGACACATTGGATGAACAGGCTTGGGGACACATTGGATGGACAGGCTTGGGGACACATTGGATGGACAGACTTGGGGACACATTGGATGGACAGACTTGGGGACACATTGGATGGACAGACTTGGGGACACATTGGATGGACAGGCTTGGGGACACATTGGATGGACAGACTTGGGGACACATTGGATGGGCAGACATGGGGACACATTGGATGGACAGATATGGGGACACATTGGATGGACAGACATGGGGACACATTGGATGGACAGGCTTGGGGACACATTGATGGACAGACATGGGGACACATTAGATGGACAGACATGGGGACACATTGGATGGACAGGCTTGGGGACACATTGGATGGACAGACTTGGGAACACATTGCATGGACAGACTTGGGGACACATTGGATGGACAGGCTTGGGGACACATTGGATGGACATGCTTGGGGACACATTGAATAGACAGACATGGGGACACATTGGATGAACAGGCTTGGGGACACATTGGAGGGACAGGTTTGGGGACACATTGGATGGACAGGCTTGGGGACACATTGGATGGACAGACTTGGGGACACATTGGATGGGCAGACATGGGGACACATTGGATGGACAGATATGGGGACACATTGGATGGACAGACATGGGGACACATTGGATGGACAGGCTTGGGGACACATTGATGGACAGACATGGGGACACATTAGATGGACAGACATGGGGACACATTGGATGGACAGGCTTGGGGACACATTGGATGGAAAGACTTGGGGACACATTGCATGGACAGACTTGGGGACACATTGGATGGACAGGCTTGGGGACACATTGGATGGACATGCTTGGGGACACATTGAATAGACAGACATGGGGACACATTGGATGAACAGGCTTGGGGACACACTGGAGGGACAGGTTTGGATGGACAGGCTTGGGGACACATTGGATGGACAGGCTTGGGGACACATTGGATGGACAGGCTTGGGGACACATTGGATGGACAGGCTTGGGGACACATTGGATGGACAGACATGGGGACACATTGGATGGACAGACATGGGGACACATTGGATGGACAGGCTTGGGGACACATTGGATGGACAGGCTTGGGGACACATTGGATGGACAGGCTTGGGGACACATTGGATGGACAGACTTGGGGACACATTGGATGGACAGACTTGGGGACACATTGGATGGGCAGACATGGGGACACATTGGATGGACAGACATGGGGACACATTGGATGGACAGACTTGGGGACACATTGGATGGGCAGACATGGGGACACATTGGATGGACAGACATGGGGACACATTGGATGGACAGACATGGGGACACATTGGATGGACAGACATGGGGACACATTGGATGGACAGACATGGGGACACATTGGATGGACAGACATGGGGACACATTGGATAGACAGGCTTGGGGACACATTGGATGGACAGACTTGGGGACACATTAGATGGACAGACATGGGGACACATTGGATGGACAGACTTGGGGACACATTGGATAGACAGGCTTGGGGACACATTGGATAGACAGGCTTGGGGACACATTGGATGGACATGCTTGGGGACACATTGGATGGACAGACATGGGGACACATTGGATGGACAGGCTTGGGGACACATTGGATGGAAAGACATGGGGACACATTGAATGGACAGGCTTGGGGACACATTGGATGGAAAGACATGGGGACACATTGAATGGACAGGCTTGGGGACAGATTGGAGGGACAGACAGGGGACAGAATGAAAAGACAGATTGGATGAACAGGCTTGGGGACACATTGGGGATACACAGGACACCGGAGAGGGGGGTATAATTCCTCATCTATTACAGGGAATGGAGGGGAGGTAGGAGACACAGGACACCGGAGAGGGGGGTATAATACCTCTTCTATTACAGGGAATGGAGAGGAGGAAGGAGACACAGGACACCGGAGAGGGGGGTATAATACCTCTTCTATTACAGAGAATGGAGGGGAGGTAGGAGACACAGGACACCGGAGAGGGGGGGTATAATACCTCTTCTATTACAGGGAATGGAGGGGAGGTAGGAGACACAGGACACCAGAGAGGGGGGTATAATACATCTTCTATTACAGGGAATGGAGGGGAGGTAGGAGACACAGGACACCGGAGAGGGGGGTATAATACCTCTTCTATTACAGGGAATGGAGAGGAGGTAGGAGACACAGGACACCGGAGAGGGGGGTATAATACCTCTTCTATTACAGGGAATGGAGGGGAGGTAGGAGACACAGGACACCGGAGAGGGGGGTATAATACCTCTTCTATTACAGGGAATGGAGAGGAGGTAGGAGACACAGGACACCGGAGAGGGGGGTATAATACCTCTTCTATTACAGGGAATGGAGGGGATGGAGGAGACACAGGACACCGGAGAGGGGGGTATAATACCTCTTCTATTACAGGGAATGGAGGGGAGGTCGGAGACACAGGACACTGTACAGGGGGGGTATAATACCTCTTCTATTACAGGGAATGGAGGGGAGGTAGGAGACACAGGACACTGGAGAGGGGGGTATAATACCTCTTCTATTACAGGGAATGGAGAGGAGGTAGGAGACACAGGACACAAGAGAGGGGGTATAATACCTCTTCTATTACAGAGAATGGAGAGGAGGTAGGAGACACAGGACACCGGAGAGGGGGGTATAATACCTTTTCTATTACAGAGAATGGAGGGGAGGTAGGAGACACAGGACACCGGAGAGGGGGGTATAATACCTCTTCTATTACAGGGAATGGAGGGGAGGTAGGAGACACAGGACACCGGAGAGGGGGGTATAATACCTCTTCTATTACAGGGAATGGAGGGGATGGAGGAGACACAGGACACCGGAGAGGGGGGTATAATACATCTTCTATTACAGGGAATGGAGGGGATGGAGGAGACACAGGACACCGGAGAGGGGGGTATAATACATCTTCTATTACAGGGAATGGAGGGGATGGAGGAGACACAGGACACCGGAGAGGGGGGTATAATACATCTTCTATTACAGGGAATGGAGGGGAGGTAGGAGACACAGGACACCGGAGAGGGGGGTATAATACCTCTTCTATTACAGGGAATGGAGGGGAGGTAGGAGACACAGGACACCGGAGAGGGGGGTATAATACCTCTTCTATTACAGGGAATGGAGGGGAGGTAGGAGACACAGGACACCGGAGAGGGGGGTATAATACCTCTTCTATTACAGAGAATGGAGGGGAGGTAGGAGACACAGGACACCAGAGAGGGGGGTATAATACTTCTTCTATTACAGGGAATGGAGGGGAGGAAGGAGACACAGGACACCGGAGAGGGGGGTATAATACCTCTTCTATTACAGGGAATGGAGGGGATGGAGGAGACACAGGACACCGGAGAGGGGGGTATAATACCTCTTCTATTACAGGGAATGGAGGGGAGGTAGGAGACACAGGATACCGGAGAGGGGGGTATAATACCTCTTCTATTACAGGGAATGGAGGGGAGGTAGGAGACACAGGACACCAGAGAGGGGGGTATAATACCTCTTCTATTACAGGGAATGGAGAGGAGGTAGGAGACACAGGACACCGGAGAGGGGGGTATAATACCTCTTCTATTACAGGGAATGGAGAGGAGGTAGGAGACACAGGACACCGGAGAGGGGGGTATAATACCTCTTCTATTACAGGGAATGGAGGGGAGGTAGGAGACACAGGACACCGGAGAGGGGGGTATAATACCTCTTCTATTACATGGAATGGAGGGGAGGTAGGAGACACAGGACACCGGAGAGGGGGGTATAATACCTCTTCTATTACAGGGAATGGAGAGGAGGTAGGAGACACAGGACACCAGAGAGGGGGGTATAATACCTCTTCTATTACAGGGAATGGAGAGGAGGTAGGAGACACAGGACACCGGAGAGGGGGGTATAATACCTCTTCTATTACAGGGAATGGAGAGGAGGAAGGAGACACAGGACACTGGAGAGGGGGGTATAATACCTCTTCTATTACAGGGAATGGAGGGGAGGTAGGAGACACAGGACACTGGAGAGGGGGGTATAATACCTCTTCTATTACAGGGAATGGAGAGGAGAGAGGAGACACAGGACACCGGAGAGGGGGGTATAATACCTCTTCTATTACAGGGAATGGAGGGGAGGAAGGAGACACAGGACACCGGAGAGGGGGGTATAATACCTCTTCTATTACAGGGAATGGAGGGGAGGAAGGAGACACAGGACACCGGAGGTGAATAAAATATCTCTTTTATTAGAAGACAGACTGACGGTCACTTTAGCGCTCTCTATAGAAAATCTAAGAAGATTATTCTCATCTGACGGCTGCAGTAGAAAAGCCTCAGTCTCTATGGCTGTAATAACGGATTGCGTGGCCTAGAAGTCACCACCATCTCCTTCTCTTCTGCTGTTCCTTGAATTCGGAGAACCATCTTCGTGTTTTATGATATCTCCGTCCAATCAGAGTGGAGCGTGCAGCAATTCCACAAACCTCGTGTAGAACTTCTCTGCAGGAAAGAGAAGAGTTGAACAAATAAGATTTTTATTTCTTCAAGTACACCGAGGGACGCAGGAATTCAAAAAACAGGTTATAGTGCCGCCTACAGGAGACACCGGCAAACCGATAATGTGTCAGCCTGTATAACCCCTCCTCTTCCCAGCATGCCTCCGTTTTGTGAAAAAGCAGTATTAAGGCCAAAGCAAAAAAAAACCCCCAGAGGGATAGGACCCGTGTCCCTCAATGGACTCATAGAAATAGATTTTATAGAAATGACAAAAATCTTATCCTTGTTCTTGTCCATTGAGGAACACAGGACATCAGAAACAGGATGAATGTCCAGAAGAAGTCCTGACTGAGATGTGGGAAAAAGCCAACGATAGGCCCATAAGAAGGGACTGAGAACTGTCTACAGTTCAGGAATACATGAAGGATCAACACCCGAATCTGAAACCCCTTTCAAAATAATAGGAGAAGATGCCAATGACCAACTGAAGAAGACAGGGTCACCCTAATGCTCAAGACCAGGACAGAAGGGATCAATGCCAAGAAGAATGACACTGGAGGAGCACCAGGTCTGAACCAGCAACCCACCAACACAAGTGGAAGAACTACCTGATATGTGAGAAAAAGACCTTAGCCATACTGATAAGAACACTCACCCGTTTAAGGGCAGAACTAAGGAAGGGATCTGAAGGAACATCCTCAAGAGACCACGGATTAGCCATGGGGGGTAACTTATCTCCAGGTGATCGAGTCCCATGAATGTTTCCAGATTTGCTCTATCCCTAACAGGGGGTACCGCCAGCAGGTACTCAGTGTGTTTTGCCTGCTGACAAGCCAGGGGAGAAGAGATCCCTTACAGGGACAATCTTCTTGCAGTGTAGGAGACGAGGAGCACCTGATTTGTAAACCTCTCCCTTTAGTGCAGAGGCCATCCACTGAGGAGAGCCAGATTCCAATGGATTGTCTCTAATCAAGACAGTGCAGGGAAAGCAGTACTCTTAGTGTCATCCAGTGTAGGGACCAGGTCCCTTGACCTATCAAAGGGGGAACTTCTATACCTTCTAGGAGGTTATGTTCCTGCAACACCTAAGATGTCCAACTCACACTGGGATCCTCAACGAGGAGGGAACCATCTGTTCCAGAGAACAAGATTGAACTTCTGGACTTAGGTTTACCATGGCAAAAGATATAGAATTCTCCTGTGGAAAGAGGTGGGAGCCCCTATTGGTACCTTATCGAGTCCAACTGCAGAAGCACTTAGACAGGGGACAAGGGGTCCCAGGGTGCAAGGAACCCAGGAAGATATATCATATTGTACAGTAGCACAAGAAAGATAGTGAGGGACTGAACTGAAGAAGTGTCAGACACAAGGGGTAAACCTGTGGGGTAAAAAGGGTGTCCTGGGCACACAAATGATCACCCTGATAACCCACTGGATAATGTCAGTGCTCAGTCCATCAGCCTTAACCCTTACCACAGTAAAGCTGGGAGTGGTGGGAATTTTTAAAAGGTGTCCAGTGATGTAAATGGTGAGGTAGCTCCCAGCGCTTCTGCCTGATTGGCCTTACTCAAAAGTGGGTCTTCAGAGACCGGGTCACAGCTGGGCCTGTTCCATGGCTCTGCACCTGGAGAGTGCTCCGCAGCTAACAAGCACTGGACAGACAGGTATGGAAAGCACCAGAATGCAGAGCCCAGTGTCTAGAAGTCACATTCCAGATTAGGCCGGGAAACCGGAGATCCAGAAGCTGCTATACAGAGACCAGCTCAGGCAGCAATGACCTGCAGAAACTTGGTTAGAAGGGTGAAGAAAATCCATCCAACCTCCTAGGAAGGCTTTCAAAACTGAGGCATGCTGGGTAGAGGAGGTGGTTATACTGAAGGTTGGCTCACAACTTTTCAGCTGTCACGTATTTTAGCTGGAATTGGCCAGCACTTTAGGCCCCTCCCACACCAGAGCGTTTTATTGCGTACTTGTGCAGCACATATACAAAACACATACACATTTTATAACGGCAAAGGAATATCAGGTGGCTCCAACCAGGGGAGGTGCGTGAGAGGAGGAAAACACGGGATGAAATACTCGCCATGAGATTGCCCGCTATGGAGATGTAATGAGGCCAGTGACACCAGAGGGATAAAAAGCTGCTTAAAGCTAAAATGAAAAGATATCTAATGATAGCATGCAGCAGAATGTATCAGTCCAATCAAGGTTTTCACAGTTCAGTGTACTCCTGGGATCGGAGCTCCAGAACACACACTTACATCATCAGTGGTTGACCAAAGGCTGAAAAGGGAAGATGCCAGATCTGGAAGGCCCAGTAGAAAAGACAGTGGCAGCCATTGATGGAGCATGGACCACACAGCCCCACTTCTCTCCATGTTTGAACTATCCTAGCTCCATAATGGCTCCACAATCTACCCCTTGGGCTGATTTGATCACCTATTTACTGCATTCTTTTTCAACATTTTTGAAGAGATACTTTCTGGGCTTCTACTTCTCCTGCTGTATTCAGCAAATGTCCACCTTATTATGTTCACCAAATGTCTACTTCTTCTTCTATGTTCATCAAATGTCCACCTCCTTATTATATCTACCAAATGTCTACTTCTCCTTCTATGCTCACCAAATGTCCGCCATTTTATTATGTCTACTTCTCCTTCTATGTTCTCCAAATGTCCACCGTCTTATTATATCTACCAGATGTTAACTTCTCCTTCTATGCTCACCAAATGTCCACCATCTTATTATGTCTACTTCTTCTTCTATGGTCACCAAATTTCCCCCACCTTATTATGTCTACCAAATGTCTACTTCTTCTATGCTCACCAAATGTCCACCGCCTTATTATGTGTACCAAATGTCTACTTCTATGCTCACCAACTGTCCACCGCCTTAATATATCTACCAAATGTCTACTTTTTCTTCCATGTTCACCAAATATCGACCCCCTTATTATGTCTACCAAATGTCTAGTTCTATGTTCACCAAATGTCCACCACTTTATTATGTCCACCAAATGTCTACTTCTTCTTCTATGTTCACCAAATATCCACCGCCTTATTATATCTACCAGATGTCTACTTCTCCTTCTATACTCACCAAATGTCCGCCATCTTATTATGTCTACTTCTTCTTCTATGTTCACCAAATTTCTCCTGCCTTATTATGTCTACCAAATGTCTACTTCTTCTTCTATGTTCATCAAGTGTCCACCGTTTTATTATGTGTACCAAATGTCTACTTCTTCTATGCTCCCAAAATGTCCACCGCCTTATTATATTTACCAGGTGTCTACTTCTCCTTCTATGTTCACCAAATGTCCACCACCTTATTATGTCTACCAAAATGTCTTTTCTTTTTTCTTTTCTGTTTTCTGTAACGCTCAAAGAAATGATAATACCTAACTAAAAAGAAAACGAATGTAGCCGCCACATCTAAGGTCTGGGAAGCTGCTGTAGATGATATTTTAGAGTTTGGGTTTGGTTACACTTTTACATGCCCTGAAATGGGATAAAAGGGGCCACAAAGACAACCAACAAGGCAGAGGATGAGAACATGTGAGCAAGGATGCCCATTATTCCACCATCACCTAGAGTCATCCTTTATAAGGACTGGGCATGTCCCTTTCTCCAATCCATAGAGGTACCTGTGTCAGGCTGGACGTGTCCTCTCCGCAGCAGAAAGTCTAGGACCACAAGGGCACAGTTGGGTTTAAACTCCTCTGTGGCGATGGCTTCCCGCACCTGAAACATAGAGAGGATCTCCGTAAAACAACAAGAAACAGAAAACTGCTGCAAGGTCCCCTCCAAGATCAGCTAAGACTGCAGAGGCTTACCTGCTTCTGTCCTGTAGATACGGAGACAGGTCACCTTTCTATGCCTTTCCTACAACCACACACAGTCCCAGTGCTGTCACAGGAAACACTCACCCAGCAGAGCTTCATTTAGATTTGTAGGATAACAGGTTGACTTAGTTGTCCACTAGACCTAATTCCAGGCATCCCACTAACTCAATCTGAACATAAAAATTACCCCAATCAGCTGCGGGTCTAGTCATTCCCCGCCCCGTATCACATGTAAAAGAAAGGGGTGGGATTCTGATGATGTCAGTGCCCTTATATGGACACATGCTCATATTTAGCCAATGATGTTGATGAAATATGGGCCCTTGTATCACCAGCATCCCACCCCTCTGTATACCTGTGATATGGGGCAGTGAATGGCCTGACCTGCAGCTGTTAAGTTTGGAGGACACCCATCTCATCTCCAGTGTTTCCTTACCCCCCCCAGCTGCAGATATTTACACTCTGTTAGCTGCCCCCTCCCCTGATGCTCCCTTTGCCCACTGGAGTAAATAAAAAGCCCATGTAAGATCTAAGTGGTTCTGGTTGGAGCATACACAGGGCTGAGGATCTTCCTTGTGTGGCTCACTGGGGTCCAGACATCGGCTTCTGAGATGTTCCCTGTGCAGTCCACTGGGGGCCAAGCATCGGTCTCTGGGATCTTCACTCTGCAGCCCGCAGGGGTCCTAACATCGGCCTCTGATATCTTCACTGATTCTGAGATCTTCACTGTGTTGCCAGCCGGGGTCCAAGCAATGACCACTCAGGTCCTCATTGTGCAGCTCAATGGGGTCCAAACATTGGTCTCTGAGATCTTCAGTGTGCACTCCATTGGGATTCAAACATCGGTCTCTAAGATCTTTGCTGTGTGACCCACTGGGGTCCGAACATCAGTTTCTGAGATCTTCACAGTACAGCCCACTGAGGTCCACACATTGGTCTCTGGGATCTTTGCTGTGCAGCCCACTAGGGTCAAAACATCATTCTCTGAGCTCTTCGCTGTCTAGTCCACTGGGCTGCAAACAATGGCCACTGACATATTTGCTGTGTAGCCCACTGGAGTTCAAACAGTGGTCTCTGAGATCTTTCCTGTGCAGCCCACAATGGTCCAAACATCTGCTTTTGAGATCTTCACTGTGTAGCCCACTGGGGTCCAAACATTAGCTTCTGAGATCTTTGCTGTGCGAACCACTGAGGTCTAAACATCGATTTCTGAGATCTTTGCTGTGCGGCCCACTGGGGTCCAAACATTAGCTTCTGAGACCTTTGCTGTGCGGACCACTGAGGTCAAAACATTGGTTTCTGAGATCTTTGCTGTTCAGCCCACTGAGGTCTAAACAACTGTCTCTGAGGTCTTCACTGTGCAGCCCATTGGGGTCCAAACAACTGTTTCTGAGATCTTCACTTTGTGGCCCACTGTGGTCTGAACATCGGCTGCTGCAGAACTCTCATGGCCAAGCAGAAGTTGCATTGTATTCATGGATCTTCTTCCACACATGCCCACCCCAATCTCCATTCACCCCAATGAACAGCCCATTTATGGTGCTCTCCAGTAGCTTCTCTATAGGAAGGAATGTAGAGAAAGAAGAGCCCAGTCGGGGATTTCTGCACCGGTGGTGAATATATTGGCCTCAGCAGGTCGCACGGTGCAGATCTTGGAGGAACAGGAAGAAGTATTAGGCTTTTTACATTTAAAAGGAGAATGGTACAAGAAGTACAGTAGATGTTCTCTATAGCAGCGGCCATGAACCCTGTCCTCAGGGCCCACTAACAGGCCAGGTTTTATGGATTACCTTGGGGGGAGATGCAGACTAGAATACGGCAATCACTGAGCAACAAATGAGATCACCTGGGAAGTATTTCAGTTATCTTGCAAACCTGGCCTGTTATTGGGCCCTGAGGACAGGTGTTGATGACCACTGGTCTATAGGATGTCATGGTTATCATGTAAAGATAATGTATGTCTTATTACCTCCATGATAAAAATTATGTAAATGAGGCAATGGAGATCTTCAGAAATAGTCCCCTCCACCATGAACCACCATCATTTCCCACCACTCACCTTCTCCAATGGCCACAAGTAAAACTCTTCCACCTCTCCGTCTCCCACGCTGGGCTGGAAGGACTCGGGAACCTCCAGGTCAAAGACAAACTGACACTCCAGGTAGATCTCCTCTCCCTTCTCATAGGCATAGCTGAAATATGGGAGAGATTATCACCATATCAGTACAATGTACAATCATCTGCATGGATCTCCTCCATACACACCTCAGTCTATACAATCATCTGCATGGACCTCCTCCATACACACCTCAGTCTATACAATCATCTGCATGGACCTCCTCCATACACATCATGGTCTATACAATCATCTGCATGGACCTCCTCCATACACATCTCAGTCTATACAATCATCTGCATGGACCTCCTCCATACACACCTCAGTCTATACAATCATCTGCATGGACCTCCATACACATCACCTCCCAGCACCGGTAGCAACTCTAGAGAACCATGGATCCGGGGCAGGTGGCTCCTCTTCCCATCAACAGGCTGCTGTAGTGAAGATTGAACTCCCAGCTGAAGCGCTGACAACCGGACAGAGGGTCCAAGACCTCTTCCCCACACCTACCTTTTCTCTGCGGCCAAGAATGGAGATCATCTGGACCGACTACGTGGGTTCACTGTGCCCGAATAACGCATGTCCAGACCAGGTGAAGGTCTGGGACATTGTTAGTTCACTTTGGATGGGGGGAGAAATATGACAGACCCAACCAGGACAGGGGACTTTTGGAGGGGACTGCAGGGTGGCCTCTTGCCTACTGACAATGGGCCCTGGCTTTGGAGGGGGGCTCTATTCTTTGGGAGGTGTGTGCCTGGGGGACCCTTGGAGTGGTTTTGCTTCGGATTCGGGTCCATGTCTCCTTGAAAACACACAGACCCTGTGAATCTTGGACCTGGATACAGATCTGGGGCTTTATCACTAGAGGGCTGGTGTCACTTACCTGACTGTCCCGCAGGGTGTGGCTGTGGCCGCAATGGATTCTGGGATACAGGCCTCTTCTTTGCACTCCTTCAGGAGGGTCTCCCACACTCCGGAGCCCGCAGAGATGCCCCCCGCTGCCTGGAAACACAATCAATGGATGTCATTGGTCGGTCAATGAAAGTGGAAGTGGGTGGTCAGACGTATTAAGATGCAATGGCGCCCCTCCCAGGTCTTATACTCACCTGCCCCAACTCCACCAAGATCTTTCCTGTGTGTCCCCTTTTGGGGACTTTAACCGGACGGCTGAGCAACTCCCGAACAGAGCATCGGGGACATATCTTTGACCTCATCTCCGCTTGTGGAGTCATTATCTGTTCTCAGAGCTCTGTTCGGGAGTTGCTCAGCCGTCCGGTTAAAGTCCCCAACAACGATGGAGAACAGAACCATTTTCATCCCCTTCCTCCAATTCTTCACTGGGGGGGTCTACTCCTGGGAATTCACCTCTATGAGGAGCTCAGACTCCACCTTGGAGAAGTCAGGACAGAGAATTATATGACTTGGAGGGGGAGGAATCCCAGACAACCAATGATAGAAATCAACCTGATACCAATGAGACCTTCAACACAGAGCTAAGGTCATAGAGATCATCATTTCACCTACAGTATATTCTCTGTAATGTCCTGCAGCCAGAATTCACACAGCACCTCACAGGGCCAATGGGAGGGTCGCCTGCTCTCTGTTTTTAGCCTCACAAATCCCCAGCGGGGACACCGAGGTTTCCTCCCTCCACCATCCCAATCAGAGAGTCTGGCTGGAGATGGGTCTTTATTCTTGGCGTTATGACTGAGGCTGCAATTCCTAAACATATTGTACCATGTGTACCATCCCCCCGATAATACTGCCAGCACCCCCTCCCCCACCCCACCCCAGTCCATACCTCCAGCACCCCACCCCAGTCCATACCGCCAGCACCCCACCCCCCCCAGCCCTCTGCTCACCAGGTGGTCCAGCTTCCCCGGGTAGGTGGCCTTGGTCAGAGCTCGTCTAGCCACCCACATGAAGACTTCTCCACCTCGGTGCAAATAGCCGTTCACATGGACTCCGTACCGGGGGACCCCGAGAAGAGCTGGGGACACAAAGATGGAGACGGGGTCAGCAACATATAGGAGGTATACATATAGAGATATGGAGGTATACATAGAGAGACATGAACACGGCCCTTACGTGTTGCAGCCCGCTCCATGCTGAGGAGAGGAGGGTCAGAGAAGAGACTATTCACATCGTAGTGCTGAGGAGACAAAACATTGCTGAATTAGAACCATCTGGATACATTACTTCTCAATAATAGTGTGTGAGTGGGGGGGCGGGGAGAAGTGGGGGTTATATAGTGTACAATGTGTGGTGATATGGTGGAGCAGACCGGTATGGGTGGAATGTCTATGATAGAGAATGATGACGCTCACCTCACTCCTCCATTCCCGGAGACATGGGAAGGCGTCCTGATGTCGCAGTGACTCCATCACCTCCTGTACGGCCTGGGTCCTCTCCTGGGGGGAGCGGAGGTGGTCACTGAGCTCCAGATGGGTAGCAGGGTCTCCATGTAGTGTGAAGACATCGAAGCTCTGAGAGAGAAGCCGGGCCACGGACTGACACACCCAACCGACCCTCCGACCCTGGACGCAGAACGGCAGACACCCTGCAATGTTCACAGACCAGGAATCAGATCATGGAGTTATGCAGACAGGTTGACTTCTACCACCAAGAGTCCTCCACACTTCAACATCTACCACCAAGAGTCCTCCACACTTCAACATCTACCACCAAGAGTCCTCCACACTTCAACATCTACCACCAAGAGTCCTCCACACTTCAACATCCACCACCAAGAGTCCTCCACACTTCAACATTCACCACCAAGAGTCCCCCACACTTCAACATCTACCACCAAGAGTCCTCCACACTTTAACTTCTACCACCAAGAGTCCTCCACACTTCAACATCTACCACCAAGAGTCCTCCACACTTCAACTTCTACCACCAAGAGTCCTCCACACTTCAACCTCTACCACCAAGAGTCCTCCACACTTCAACATTCACCACCAAGAGTCCTCCACACTTCAACATCTACCACCAAGAGTCCTCCACACTTCAACTTCTACCACCAAGAGTCCTCCACACTTCAACATCTACCACCAAGAGTCCTCCACACTTCAACATCTACCACCAAGAGTCCTCCACACTTCAACATCTACCACCAAGAGTCCTCCACACTTCAACTTCTACCACCAAGAGTCCTCCACACTTCAACATCTACCACCAAGCCAGTGAGCTGAATACAGACGTGACTAGAAAAAAAGTGAAAAAAACATATATTGCTAAATATCCCAAAAAGTAAAAATTAATATTAAATAAAATAAATTATTCAATAAATTCAATATGAGCTGTAATGGAAATGTGTAAGTTCTGTATATAATTGTATTGTATTTTGTATGTATTGCACACGGCCCTCACTGTGCACACGGCACTAATAATGTTTTCAGTAAATGTTTACATTCTTTCCAGTCCTGATTAGAATTAGCCTGCCTATGTATCTCCCCTTGTTACCATAAATGTACAATTGTAATATTAATGTGATACCTACGTAATCATGTGTATAAAAACCTTCAATTGCGTCATAATAAAGCAGAACAGTTATTTGGAAAGATGCTGAGCGTATCTTTTGTGTCTGTTCCCTACTGCAGTAGTTATTATTTATTTGGAACCACTAATCAATATGAGGATAGGAGTTGCCTATCATCAATTTAACCGAGTCAGAGCTAATATAAATTATAACACTCAGTGAAAGTGATATACAAATATAAAATAAAAATTGAACACAGATATATAAATCCAAGACTTTATAGACATTTACTGTGTTCAATTTTTATTATATATTTTGTCTTGGATTTATATATTTGTATATCACTTTTCACTGAGTGTTATAATTTATAATAGCTCATATTGAATTTATTGAATAATTTATTTTATTTAATATTAATTTTTACTTTTTGGGATATTTAGCAATATATGTTTTTTTTCACTTTTTTTCTAGTCACGTCTGTATTCAGCTCACTGGCTGGATAAGAGTGTCTGGCATCTCCCTACCTGGGGATTAGCGCCACTATTTCATCCATAATTTTCTTTTGGTGAATTCAGTTTATATAATGTCTTGGTGGTGAATGTTGAAGTGTGGAGGACTCTTGGTGGTAGAAGTTGAAGTGTGGAGGACTCTTGGTGGTAGATGTTGAAGTGTGGAGGACTCTTGGTGGTAGATGTTGAAGTGTGGAGGACTCTTGGTGGTAGAAGTTGAAGTGTGGAGGACTCTTGGTGGTAGATGTTGAAGTGTGAAAGACACTTGGTGGTGAATGTTGAAATGTGGAGGACTCTTGGTGGTAGATGTTGAAGTGTGGAGGACTCTTGGTGGTAGATGTTGAAGTGTGGAGGACTCTTGGTGGTAAATGTTGAAGTGTGGAGGACTCTTGGTGGTAGATGTTGAAGTGTGGAGGACTCTTGGTGGTAGAAGTTGAAGTGTGGAGGACTCTTGGTGGTAGAAGTTGAAGTGTGGAGGACTCTTGGTGGTAGAAGTTGAAGTGTGGAGGACTCTTGGTGGTGAATGTTGAAGTGTGGAGGACTCTTGGTGGTAGATGTTGAAGTGTGGAGGACTCTTGGTGGTAGAAGTTGAAGTGTGGAGGACTCTTTGTGGTAGATGTTGAAGTGTGAAAGACACTTGGTGGTGAATGTTGAAATGTGGAGGACTCTTGGTGGTAGATGTTGAAGTGTGGAGGACTCTTGGTGGTAGATGTTGAAGTGTGGAGGACTCTTGGTGGTAAATGTTGAAGTGTGGAGGACTCTTGGTGGTAGATGTTGAAGTGTGGAGGACTCTTGGTGGTAGATGTTGAAGTGTGGAGGACTCTTGGTGGTAGATGTTGAAGTGTGGAGGACTCTTGGTGGTATATGTTGAAGTGTGGAGGACTCTTGCTGGTAGATGTTGAAGTGTGGAGGACTCTTGCTGGTAGAAGTTGAAGTGTGGAGGACTCTTGTTGGTAGATGTTGAAGTGTGAAAGACACTTGGTGGTGAATGTTGAAATGTGGAGGACTCTTGGTGGTAGAAGGTGAAGTACAGAGGACTCTTGGTGTTAGAAGGTGAAGTGCAGAGAACTCTTGGTGGTAGTCCTCCACACTTCAACATCTACCACCGAGAGACCTTCACACTTCACCTTCTACCACCAAGAGTCCTCCACACTTCAACATCTACCACCAAGAGTTCTCCACACTTCAACATTCACCACCAAGAGTCCCCCACACTTCAACATCTACCACCAAGAGTTCTCCACACTTCAACATCTACCACCAAGAATCCTCCACACTTCACCTTCTACCACCAAGAGTCCTCCACACTTCAACTTCTACCACCAAGAATCCTCCACACTTCACCTTCTACCACCAAGAGTCCTCCACACTTCAACATCTACCACCAAGAGTCCTCCACACTTCAACATCTACCACCAAGAGTCCTCCACACTTCAACATCTACCACCAAGAGTCCTCCACACTTCAACTTCTACCACCAAGAGTCCTCCACACTTCAACATCTACCACCAAGAGTCCTCCACACTTCAACATCTACCACCAAGAGTCCTCCACACTTCAACTTCTACCACCAAGAGTCCTCCACACTTCAACATCTACCACCAAGAGTCCTCCACACTTCAACATCTACCACCAAGAGTCCTCCACACTTCAACTTCTACCACCAAGAGTCCTCCACACTTCAACATTCACCACCAAGAGTCCTCCACACTTCAACATCTACCACCAAGAGTCCTCCACACTTCAACTTCTACCACCAAGAGTCCTCCACACTTCAACATCTACCACCAAGAGTCCTCCACACTTCAACATCTACCACCAAGAGTCCTCCACACTTCAACATCTACCACCAAGAGTCCTCCACACTTCAACATCTACCACCAAGCCAGTGAGCTGAATACAGACGTGACTAGAAAAAAAGTGAAAAAAACATATATTGCTAAATATCCCAAAAAGTAAAAATTAATATTAAATAAAATAAATTATTCAATAAATTCAATATGAGCTGTAATGGAAATGTGTAAGTTCTGTATATAATTGTATTGTATTTTGTATGTATTGCACACGGCCCTCACTGTGCACACGGCACTAATAATGTTTTCAGTAAATGTTTACATTCTTTCGAGTCCTGATTAGAATTAGTCTGCCTATGTATCTCCCCTTGTTACCATAAATGTACAATTGTAATATTAATGTGATACCTACGTAATCATGTGTATAAAAACCTTCAATTGCGTCATAATAAAGCAGAACAGTTATTTGGAAAGATGCTGAGCGTATCTTTTGTGTCTGTTCCCTACTGCAGTAGTTATTATTTATTTGGAACCACTAATCAATATGAGGATAGGAGTTGCCTATCATCAATTTAACCGAGTCAGAGCTAATATAAATTATAACACTCAGTGAAAGTGATATACAAATATAAAATAAAAATTGAACACAGATATATAAATCCAAGACTTTATAGACATTTACTGTGTTCAATTTTTATTATATATTTTGTCTTGGATTTATATATTTGTATATCACTTTTCACTGAGTGTTATAATTTATAATAGCTCATATTGAATTTATTGAATAATTTATTTTATTTAATATTAATTTTTACTTTTTGGGATATTTAGCAATATATGTTTTTTTTCACTTTTTTTCTAGTCACGTCTGTATTCAGCTCACTGGCTGGATAAGAGTGTCTGGCATCTCCCTACCTGGGGATTAGCGCCACTATTTCATCCATAATTTTCTTTTGGTGAATTCAGTTTATATAATGTCTTGGTGGTGAATGTTGAAGTGTGGAGGACTCTTGGTGGTAGAAGTTGAAGTGTGGAGGACTCTTGGTGGTAGATGTTGAAGTGTGGAGGACTCTTGGTGGTAGATGTTGAAGTGTGGAGGACTCTTGGTGGTAGAAGTTGAAGTGTGGAGGACTCTTGGTGGTAGATGTTGAAGTGTGAAAGACACTTGGTGGTGAATGTTGAAATGTGGAGGACTCTTGGTGGTAGATGTTGAAGTGTGGAGGACTCTTGGTGGTAGATGTTGAAGTGTGGAGGACTCTTGGTGGTAAATGTTGAAGTGTGGAGGACTCTTGGTGGTAGATGTTGAAGTGTGGAGGACTCTTGGTGGTAGAAGTTGAAGTGTGGAGGACTCTTGGTGGTAGAAGTTGAAGTGTGGAGGACTCTTGGTGGTAGAAGTTGAAGTGTGGAGGACTCTTGGTGGTGAATGTTGAAGTGTGGAGGACTCTTGGTGGTAGATGTTGAAGTGTGGAGGACTCTTGGTGGTAGAAGTTGAAGTGTGGAGGACTCTTTGTGGTAGATGTTGAAGTGTGAAAGACACTTGGTGGTGAATGTTGAAATGTGGAGGACTCTTGGTGGTAGATGTTGAAGTGTGGAGGACTCTTGGTGGTAGATGTTGAAGTGTGGAGGACTCTTGGTGGTAAATGTTGAAGTGTGGAGGACTCTTGGTGGTAGATGTTGAAGTGTGGAGGACTCTTGGTGGTAGATGTTGAAGTGTGGAGGACTCTTGGTGGTAGATGTTGAAGTGTGGAGGACTCTTGGTGGTAGATGTTGAAGTGTGGAGGACTCTTGGTGGTATATGTTGAAGTGTGGAGGACTCTTGCTGGTAGATGTTGAAGTGTGGAGGACTCTTGCTGGTAGAAGTTGAAGTGTGGAGGACTCTTGTTGGTAGATGTTGAAGTGTGAAAGACACTTGGTGGTGAATGTTGAAATGTGGAGGACTCTTGGTGGTAGAAGGTGAAGTACAGAGGACTCTTGGTGTTAGAAGGTGAAGTGCAGAGAACTCTTGGTGGTAGTCCTCCACACTTCAACATCTACCACCGAGAGACCTTCACACTTCACCTTCTACCACCAAGAGTCCTCCACACTTCAACATCTACCACCAAGAGTTCTCCACACTTCAACATTCACCACCAAGAGTCCCCCACACTTCAACATCTACCACCAAGAGTTCTCCACACTTCAACATCTACCACCAAGAATCCTCCACACTTCACCTTCTACCACCAAGAGTCCTCCACACTTCAACTTCTACCACCAAGAATCCTCCACACTTCACCTTCTACCACCAAGAGTCCTCCACACTTCAACATCTACCACCAAGAGTCCTCCACACTTCAACATCTACCACCAAGAGTCCTCCACACTTCAACATCTACCACCAAGAGTCCTCCACACTTCAACTTCTACCACCAAGAGTCCTCCACACTTCAACATCTACCACCAAGAGTCCTCCACACTTCAACATCTACCACCAAGAGTCCTCCACACTTCAACTTCTACCACCAAGAGTCCTCCACACTTCAACATCTACCACCAAGAGTCCTCCACACTTCAACATCTACCACCAAGAGTCCTCCACACTTCAACTTCTACCACCAAGAGTCCTCCACACTTCAACATTCACCACCAAGAGTCCTCCACACTTCAACATCTACCACCAAGAGTCCTCCACACTTCAACTTCTACCACCAAGAGTCCTCCACACTTCAACATCTACCACCAAGAGTCCTCCACACTTCAACATCTACCACCAAGAGTCCTCCACACTTCAACATCTACCACCAAGAGTCCTCCACACTTCAACATCTACCACCAAGCCAGTGAGCTGAATACAGACGTGACTAGAAAAAAAGTGAAAAAAACATATATTGATAAATATCCCAAAAAGTAAAAATTAATATTAAATAAAATAAATTATTCAATAAATTCAATATGAGCTGTAATGGAAATGTGTAAGTTCTGTATATAATTGTATTGTATTTTGTATGTATTGCACATTGCCCTCACTGTGCACACGGCACTAATAATGTTTTCAGTAAATGTTTACATTCTTTCGAGTCCTGATTAGAATTAGCCTGCCTATGTTACGCCCCTTGTTACCATAAATGTACAATTGTAATATTAATGTGATGCCTACGTAATCATGTGCATAAAAACCTTCAATTGCGTCATAATAAAGCAGAACAGTTATTTGGAAAGATGCTGAGCGTATCTTTTGTGTCTGTTCCCTACTGCAGTAGTTATTATTTATTTGGAACCACTAATCAATATGAGGATAGGAGTTGCCTATCATCAATTTAACCGAGTCAGAGCTAATATAAATTATAACACTCAGTGAAAGTGATATACAAATATAAAATAAAAATTGAACACAGATACATAAATCCAAGACTTTATAGACATTTACTGTGTTCAATTTTTATTATATATTTTGTCTTGGATTTATATATTTGTATATCACTTTTCACTGAGTGTTATAATTTATAATAGCTCATATTGAATTTATTGAATAATTTATTTTATTTAATATTAATTTTTACTTTTTGGGATATTTAGCAATATATGTTTTTTTTCACTTTTTTTCTAGTCACGTCTGTATTCAGCTCACTGGCTGGATAAGAGTGTCTGGGATCTCCCCACCTGGGGATTAGCGCCACTATTTCATCCATAATTTTCTTTTGGTGAATTCAGTTTATATAATGTCTTGGTGGTGAATGTTGAAGTGTGGAGAACTCTTGGTGGTGAATGTTGAAGTGTGGAGGACTCTTGGTGGTAGAAGTTGAAGTGTGGAGGACTCTTGGTGGTAGATGTTGAAGTGTGGAGGACTCTTGGTGGTAGATGTTGAAGTGTGGAGGACTCTTGGTGGTAGAAGTTGAAGTGTGGAGGACTCTTGGTGGTAGATGTTGAAGTGTGAAAGACACTTGGTGGTGAATGTTGAAATGTGGAGGACTCTTGGTGGTAGATGTTGAAGTGTGGAGGACTCTTGGTGGTAGATGTTGAAGTGTGGAGGACTCTTGGTGGTAAATGTTGAAGTGTGGAGGACTCTTGGTGGTAGATGTTGAAGTGTGGAGGACTCTTGGTGGTAGAAGTTGAAGTGTGGAGGACTCTTGGTGGTAGAAGTTGAAGTGTGGAGGACTCTTGGTGGTAGAAGTTGAAGTGTGGAGGACTCTTGGTGGTAGAAGTTGAAGTGTGGAGGACTCTTTTTGGTAGATGTTGAAGTGTGAAAGACACTTGGTGGTGAATGTTGAAATGTGGAGGACTCTTGGTGGTAGATGTTGAAGTGTGGAGGACTCTTGGTGGTAGATGTTGAAGTGTGGAGGACTCTTGGTGGTAAATGTTGAAGTGTGGAGGACTCTTGGTGGTATATGTTGAAGTGTGGAGGACTCTTGGTGGTAGATGTTGAAGTGTGGAGGACTCTTGGTGGTAGATGTTGAAGTGTGGAGGACTCTTGGTGGTAGATGTTGAAGTGTGAAGGACTCTTGGTGGTAGAAGTTGAAGTGTGGAGGACTCTTGGTGGTAGATGTTGAAGTGTGGAGGACTCTTGGTGGTATATGTTGAAGTGTGGAGGACTCTTGCTGGTAGAAGTTGAAGTGTGGAGGACTCTTGCTGGTAGATGTTGAAGTGTGGAGGACTCTTGGTGGTATATGTTGAAGTGTGGAGGACTCTTGGTGGTAGATGTTGAAGTGTGGAGGACTCTTGCTGGTAGATGTTGAAGTGTGGAGGACTCTTGCTGGTAGAAGTTGAAGTGTGGAGGACTCTTGTTGGTAGATGTTGAAGTGTGAAAGACACTTGGTGGTGAATGTTGAAATGTGGAGGACTCTTGGTGGTAGAAGGTGAAGTACAGAGGACTCTTGGTGTTAGAAGGTGAAGTGCAGAGAACTCTTGGTGGTAGTCCTCCACACTTCAACATCTACCACCGAGAGACCTTCACACTTCACCTTCTACCACCAAGAGTCCTCCACACTTCAACATCTACCACCAAGAGTTCTCCACACTTCAACATTCACCACCAAGAGTCCCCCACACTTCAACATCTACCACCAAGAGTTCTCCACACTTCAACATCTACCACCAAGAATCCTCCACACTTCACCTTCTACCACCAAGAGTCCTCCACACTTCAACTTCTACCACCAAGAATCCTCCACACTTCACCTTCTACCACCAAGAGTCCTCCACACTTCAACATCTACCACCAAGAGTCCTCCACACTTCAACATCTACCACCAAGAGTCCTCCACACTTCAACATCTACCACCAAGAGTCCTCCACACTTCAACTTCTACCACCAAGAGTCCTCCACACTTCAACATATACCACCAAGAGTCCTCCACACTTCAAAATCTACCAACAAGAGTCCTCCATACTACAACATATACCACCAAGAGTCCTCCACACTTCAACATCTACCAACAAGAATCCTCCACACTTCACCTTCTATCACCAAGAGTCCTCCACACTTCAACATCTACCACCAAGAGTCCTCCACACTTCAACATCTACCACCAAGAGTCCTCCACACTTCAACATCTACCACCACATTTCAACTTCTACAAAGGAACTATAGAGGGTAGAATGAGTCTTGTAATCAGTTGTGCAAATAAACTGACATAATAATAATGGCCAGACTAGGATTAGAGAACTGAGAACATTGGAGGAACTGAAGTCCCACCACTAATAATAACTAGATCCGTATTCCAAGAAATCTAATATACTGTACATCATCATATAATCATGTCCTCAAACAATGTCCTCCAACACACAGACCATACAGCAGTGTCCTCCGACACCCCCATCCTACAATGATATCCAACAACAATGTCCTCCAACAATGTTCTCCACACCCCCATCACACAACGTGGTCCTCCGACACCCCCATCCTACAACGAGGTCCTCCGACACCACCATCCTACAACGAGGTCCTCCGACACCCCCTTCCTACAACGATGTCCTCCGACACCCCCATCCTACAACGATGTCCTCCAACAATGTTCTCCAACACACAGACCATACAGCAGTGTCCTCCGACACCCCCATCCTACAACGAGGTCCTCCGACACCCCCATCCTACAACGAGGTCCTCCAACACCCCCATCCTACAACGAGGTCCTCCAACACCCCCATCCTACAACGAGGTCCTCCGACACCCCCATCCTACAATGATATCCTACAACGATGTCCTCCGACACCCCCATCCTACAACGATGTCCTCCGACACCCCCATCCTACAATGATATCCTACAACGATGTCCTCCGACACCCCCATCCTACAACGATGTCCTCCGACAATGTTCTCCAACACACACACCATACAGCAGTGTCCTCCGACACCACCATCACACAACGATGTCCTCCGACACCCCCATCCTACAACGATGTCCTCCGACACCCCCATCCTATAACGAGGTCCTCCGACACCCCCATCCTACAATGATATCCTACAACGATGTCCTCCGACACCCCCATCCTACAATGATGTCCTCCGACAATGTTCTCCAACACACACACCATACAGCAGTGTCCTCCGACACCCCCATCCTACAACGATGTCCTCCGACACCCCCATCCTACAACGAGGTCCTCCGACACCCCCATCCTACAACGATGTCCTCCGACACCCCCATCCTACAACGAGGTCCTCCGACACCCCCATCCTACAACGATGTCCTCCAACAATGTTCTCCAACACACAGACCATACAGCAGTGTCCTCCAACACCCCCATCCTACAACGAGGTCCTCCGACACCCCCATCCTACAATGATATCCTACAACGATGTCCTCCGACACCCCCATCCTACAACGATGTCCTCCGACAATGTTCTCCAACACACACACCATACAGCAGTGTCCTCGAACACCCCCATCCTACAACGATGTCCTCCGACACCCCCATCCTACAACGATGTCCTCCGACAATGTTCTCCAACACACACACCATACAGTAGTGTCCTCCGACACCACCATCACACAACGATGTCCTCCAACACCCCCATCCTACAATGATATCCTACAACGATGTCTCTGACACCCCCATCCTACAACGAGGTCCTCCGACACCCCCATCCTACAATGATATGCTACAACGATGTCCTCCGACACCCCCATCCTACAACGATGTCCTTCGACAATGTTCTCCAACACACACACCATACAGCAGTGTCCTCCGACACCACCATCACACAACGATGTCCTCCGACACCCCCATCCTACAACGATGTCCTCCAACAATGTTCTCCAACACACAGACCATACAGCAGTGTCCTCCGACACCCCCATCCTACAACGAGGTCCTCCGACACCCCCATCCTACAATGATATCCTACAACGATGTCCTCCGACACCCCCATCCTACAACGATGTCCTTCGACAATGTTCTCCAACACACACACCATACAGCAGTGTCCTCCGACACCACCATCACACAACGATGTCCTCCGACACCCCCATCCTACAACGATGTCCTCCGACACCCCCATCCTATAACGAGGTCCTCCGACACCCACATCCTACAATGATATCCTACAACGATGTCCTCCGACACCCCCATCCTACAATGATGTCCTCCGACACCCCCATCCTACAACGAGGTCCTCCGACACCCCCATCCTACAACGAGGTCCTCCGACACCCCCATCCTACAACGAGGTCCTCCCACACCCCCATCCTACAACGATGTCCTCCGACACCCCCATCCTACAACGATGTCCTCCGACACCCCCATCCTACAACGAGGTCCTCCGACACCCCCATCCTACAATGATATCCTACAACGATGTCCTCCGACACCCCCATCCTACAATGATATCCTACAATGATGTCCTCCGACACCCCCATCCTACAACGAGGTCCTCCGACACCCCCATCCTACAACGAGGTCCTCCGACACCCCCATCCTACAATGATATCCTACAACGATGTCCTCCGACACCCCCATCCTACAACGATGTCCTCCGACAATGTTCTCCAACACACACACCGTACAGCAGTGTCCTCCGACACCACCATCACACAACGATGTCCTCCGACACCCCCATCCTACAACGATGTCCTCCGACACCCCCATCCTACAACGAGGTCCTCCGACACCCCCATCCTACAATGATATCCTACAACGATGTCCTCCGACACCCCCATCCTACAACGATGTCCTCCGACAACCCCATCCTAGAACGATGTCCTCCGACAATGTTCTCCAACACACACACCATACAGCAGTGTCCTCCGACACCACCATCACACAACGATGTCCTCCGACACCCCCATCCTACAACGATGTCCTCCGACACCCCCATCCTACAACGATGTCCTCCGACACCCCCATCCTACAACGATGTCCTCCGACACCCCCATCCTACAATGATGTCCTCCGACAATGTTCTCCAACACACACACCATACAGCAGTGTCCTCCGACACCCCCATCCTACAACGATGTCCTCCGACACCCCCATCCTACAACGATGTCCTCCGACACCACCATCACACAACGATGTCCTCCGACACCCCCATCCTACAATGATATCCTACAACGATGTCCTCCGACACCCCCATCCTACAATGATATCCTACAATGATGTCCTCCGACACCCCCATCCTACAACGAGGTCCTCCGACACCCCCATCCTACAATGATATCCTACAACGATGTCCTCCGACACCCCCATCCTACAATGATATCCTACAATGATGTCCTCCGACACCCCCATCCTACAACGAGGTCCTCCGACACCCCCATCCTTCAACGAGGTCCTCCGACACCCCCATCCTACAATGATATCCTACAACGATGTCCTCCGACACCCCCATCCTACCATGATATCCTACAATGATGTCCTCCGACACCCCCATCCTACAACGAGGTCCTCCGACACCCCCATCCTACAATGATATCCTACAACGATGTCCTCCGACACCCCCATCCTACAACGAGGTCCTCCGACACCCCCATCCTACAATGATATCCTACAATGATGTCCTCCGACACCCCCATCCTACAACGAGGTCCTCCGACACCCCCATCCTACAATGATATCCTACAATGATGTCCTCCGACACCCCCATCCTACAACGAGGTCCTCCGACACCCCCATCCTACAATGATATCCTACAATGATGTCCTCCGACACCCCCATCCTACAACGAGGTCCTCCGACACCCCCATCCTACAACGAGGTCCTCCGACACCCCCATCCTACAATGATATCCTACAACGATGTCCTCCAACAATGTTCTCCAACACACAGACCATACAGCAGTGTCCTCCGACACCCCCATCCTACAATGATATCCTACAACGAGGTCCTCCGACACCCCCATCCTACAATGATATCCTACAACGAGGTCCTCCGACAATGTTCTCCAACACACACATCATACAGCAGTGTCCTCCGACACCCCCATCCTACAACGATGTCCTCCGACACCCCCATCCTACAACGAGGTCCTCCGACACCCCCATCCTACAACGAGGTCCTCCGACACCCCCATCCTACAACGATGTCCTCCGACACCCCCATCCTACAATGATATCGTACAACGATGTCCTCCGACACCCCCATCCTACAATGATATCCTACAATGATGTCCTCCGACACCCCCATCCTACAACGAGGTCCTCCGACACCCCCATCCTACAACGAGGTCCTCCGACACCCCCATCCTACAATGATATCCTACAATGATGTCCTCCGACACCCCCATCCTACAACGATGTCCTCCGAAACCCCCATCCTACAACGAGGTCCTCCGACACCCCCATCCTACAATGATATCCTACAACGATGTCCTCCGACACCCCCATCCTACAACGATGTCCTCCGACACCCCCATCCTACAACGATGTCCTCCGACAATGTTCTCCAACACACACACCGTACAGCAGTGTCCTCCGACACCACCATCACACAACGATGTCCTCCGACACTCCCATCCTACAACGATGTCCTCCGACACCCCCATCCTACAACGATGTCCTCCGACACCCCCATCCTACAACGATGTCCTCCGACACCCCCATCCTACAATGATGTCCTCCGACAATGTTCTCCAACACACACACCATACAGCAGTGTCCTCCGACACCACCATCACACAACGATGTCCTCCGACACCCCCATCCTACAACGATGTCCTCCGACACCCCCATCCTACAATGATATCCTACAACGATGTCCTCCGACACCCCCATCCTACAATGATATCCTACAATGAAGTCCTCCGACACCCCCATCCTACAACGAGGTCCTCCGACACCCCCATCCTACAACGAGGTCCTCCGATACCCCCATCCTACAATGATATCCTACAACGATGTCCTCCAACAATGTTCTCCAACACACAGACCATACAGCAGTGTCCTCCGACACCCCCATCCTACAACGATGTCCTCCGACACCCCCATCCTACAATGATATCCTACAACGAGGTCCTCCGACACCCCCATCCTACAATGATATCCTACAACGAGGTCCTCCGACAATGTTCTCCAACACACACATCATACAGCAGTGTCCTCCGACACCCCCATCCTACAACGATGTCCTCCGACACCCCCATCCTACAACGAGGTCCTCCGACACCCCCATCCTACAACGAGGTCCTCCGACACCCCCATCCTACAACGATGTCCTCCGACACCCCCATCCTACAACGAGGTCCTCCGACACCCCCATCCTACAATGATATCGTACAACGATGTCCTCCGACACCCCCATCCTACAATGATATCCTACAATGATGTCCTCCGACACCCCCATCCTACAACGAGGTCCTCCGACACCCCCATCCTACAACGAGGTCCTCCGACACCCCCATCCTACAATGATATCCTACAATGATGTCCTCCGACACCCCCATCCTACAACGATGTCCTCCGACACCCCCATCCTACAACGAGGTCCTCCGACACCCCCATCCTACAATGATATCCTACAACGATGTCCTCCGACACCCCCATCCTACAACGAGGTCCTCCGACACCCCCATCCTACAATGATATCCTACAATGATGTCCTCCGACACCCCCATCCTACAACGATGTCCTCCGACACCCCCATCCTACAACGAGGTCCTCCGACACCCCCATCCTACAATGATATCCTACAACGATGTCCTCCGACACCCCCATCCTACAACGATGTCCTCCGACACCCCCATCCTACAACGAGGTCCTCCGACACCCCCATCCTACAATGATATCCTACAACGATGTCCTCCGACACCCCCATCCTACAACGATGTCCTCCGACAATGTTCTCCAACACACACACCGTACAGCAGTGTCCTCCGACACCACCATCACACAACGATGTCCTCCGACACCCCCATCCTACAACGATGTCCTCCGACACCCCCATCCTACAACGAGGTCCTCCGACACCCCCATCCTACAATGATATCCTACAACGATGTCCTCCGACACCCCCATCCTTCAACGATGTCCTCCGACAACCCCATCCTAGAACGATGTCCTCCGACAATGTTCTCCAACACACACACCATACAGCAGTGTCCTCCGACACCACCATCACACAACGATGTCCTCCGACACCCCCATCCTACAACGATGTCCTCCGACACCCCCATCCTACAACGATGTCCTCCGACACCCCCATCCTACAATGATGTCCTCCGACAATGTTCTCCAACACACACACCATACAGCAGTGTCCTCCGACACCACCATCACACAACGATGTCCTCCGACACCCCCATCCTACAACGATGTCCTCCGACACCACCATCACACAACGATGTCCTCCGACACCCCCATCCTACAATGATATCCTACAATGATGTCCTCCGACACCCCCATCCTACAATGATATCCTACAACGATGTCCTCCGACACCCCCATCCTACAATGATATCCTACAATGATGTCCTCCGACACCCCCATCCTACAACGAGGTCCTCCGACACCCCCATCCTACAATGATATCCTACAACGATGTCCTCCGACACCCCCATCCTACAATGATATCCTACAATGATGTCCTCCGACACCCCCATCCTACAACGAGGTCCTCCGACACCCCCATCCTACAACGAGGTCCTCCGACACCCCCATCCTACAATGATATCCTACAATGATGTCCTCCGACACCCCCATCCTACCATGATATCCTACAACGAGGTCCTCCGACACCCCCATCCTACAATGATATCCTACAACGATGTCCTCCGACACCCCCATCCTACAACGAGGTCCTCCGACACCCCCATCCTACAATGATATCCTACAATGATGTCCTCCGACACCCCCATCCTACAACGAGGTCCTCCGACACCCCCATCCTACAATGATATCCTACAATGATGTCCTCCGACACCCCCATCCTACAACGAGGTCCTCCGACACCCCCATCCTACAATGATATCCTACAATGATGTCCTCCGACACCCCCATCCTACAACGCGGTCCTCCGACACCCCCATCCTACAATGATATCCTACAACGATGTCCTCCGACAACCCCATCCTACAACGATGTCCTCCGACACCCCCATCCTACAACGAGGTCCTCCGACACCCCCATCCTACAACGATGTCCTCCGACACCCCCATCCTACAATGATATCCTACAATGATGTCCTCCGACACCCCCATCCTACAACGAGGTCCTCCGACTCCCCCATCCTACAACGAGGTCCTCCGACACCCCCATCCTACAATGATATCCTACAACGATGTCCTCCAACACCCCCATCCTACAATGATATCCTACAACGAGGTCCTCCGACAATGTTCTCCAACACACACATCATACAGCAGTGTCCTCCGACACCCCCATCCTACAACGATGTCCTCCGACACCCCCATCCTACAACGATGTCCCCTGACACCCCCATCCTACAACGATGTCCTCCGACACCCCCATCCTACAACGAGGTCCTCCGACACCCCCATCCTACAACGAGGTCCTCCGACACCCCCATCCTACAACGATGTCCTCCGACACCCCCATCCTACAACGAGGTCCTCCGACACCCCCATCCTACAACGATGTCCTCCGACACCCCCATCCTACAACGATGTCCTCCGACACCCCCATCCTACAATGATATCCTACAATGATGTCCTCCGACACCCCCATCCTACAACGAGGTCCTCCGACACCCCCATCCTACAACGAGGTCCTCCGACACCCCCATCCTACAATGATATCCTACAATGATGTCCTCCGACACCCCCATCCTACAACGATGTCCTCCGACACCCCCATCCTACAACGAGGTCCTCTGACACCCCCATCCTACAATGATATCCTACAACGATGTCCTCCGACACCCCCATCCTACAACGATGTCCTCCGACACCCCCATCCTACAACGATGTCCTCCGACAATGTTCTCCAACACACACACCATACAGCAGTGTCCTCCGACACCACCATCACACAACGATGTCCTCCGACACCCCCATCCTACAACGAGGTCCTCCAACACCCCCATCCTACAACGAGGTCCTCCAACACCCCCATCCTACAATGATATCCTACAACGATGTCCTCCAACAATGTTCTCCAACACACAGACCATACAGCAGTGTCCTCCGACACCCCCATCCTACAACGAGGTCCTCCGACACCCCCATCCTACAACGAGGTCCTCCAACACCCCCATCCTACAACGATGTCCTCCGACACCCCCATCCTACAACGATGTCCTCCGACACCCCCATCCTACAATGATATCCTACAACGAGGTCCTCCGACACCCCCATCCTACAACGAGGTCCTCCGACACCCCCATCCTACAACGAGGTCCTCCAACACCCCCATCCTACAATGATATCCTACAACGAGGTCCTCCGACACCCCCATCCTACAACGATGTCCTCCGACACCCCCATCCTACAACGATGTCCTCCGACACCCCCATCCTACAATGATATCCTACAACGAGGTCCTCCGACACCCCCATCCTACAACGATGTCCTCCGACAATGTTCTCCAACACACAGACCATACAGCAGTGTCCTCCGACACCCCCATCCTACAACGAGGTCCTCCGACACCCCCATCCTACAACGAGGTCCTCCGACACCCCCATCCTACAACGAGGTCCTCCGACACCCCCATCCTACAACGATGTCCTCCGACAATGTTCTCCAACACACACACCATACAGCAGTGTCATCCGACACCCCCATCCTACAACGAGGTCCTCCGACACCCCCATCCTACAACGAGGTCCTCCAACACCCCCATCCTACAACGAGGTCCTCCAACACCCCCATCCTACAACGATGTCCTCCAACACCCCCATCCTACAACGATGTCCTCCGACACCCCCATCCTACAACGATGTCCTCCGACACCCCCATCCTACAATGATATCCTACAACGAGGTCCTCCGACACCCCCATCCTACAACGAGGTCCTCCGACACCCCCATCCTACAACGAGGTCCTCCAACACCCCCATCCTACAATGATATCCTACAACGAGGTCCTCCGACACCCCCATCCTACAACGATGTCCTCCGACACCCCCATCCTACAACGATGTCCTCCGACACCCCCATCCTACAATGATATCCTACAATGATGTCCTCCGACACCCCCATCCTACAATGATATCCTACAACGAGGTCCTCCGACACCCCCATCCTACAATGATATCCTACAACGAGGTCCTCCGACACCCCCATCCTACAACGATGTCCTCCGACACCCCCATCCTACAACGAGGTCCTCCAACACCCCCATCCTACAACGAGGTCCTCCGACACCCCCATCCTACAATGATATCCTACAACGAGGTCCTCCGACACCCCCATCCTACAACGAGGTCCTCCGACACCCCCATCCTACAACGAGGTCCTCCAACACCCCCATCCTACAACGAGGTCCTCCAACACCCCCATCCTACAACGATGTCCTCCGACACCCCCATCCTACAATGATGTCCTCCGACACCCCCATCCTACAATGATATCCTACAACGATGTCCTCCGACACCCCCATCCTACAACGAGGTCCTCCAACACCCCCATCCTACAACGAGGTCCTCCGACACCCCCATCCTACAATGATATCCTACAATGATGTCCTCCGACACCCCCATCATATAAGGACGTCCTCCGTACCCCCCCAATATATAACGATGCTTTGTACCTCCTCTTTGGAAGTTGTTGAGGTTCTGTAGAAGGCGGAGAAGTCGATCTGACCAGGAAGCGGCCGCCATCTTCTCCGATCCTGGACATCAGACAGGAGAGAAAACGTGAAACGTCTCTTATTATACAACATGGAAAAATCTCCCCTCCGAGAATCATTCAAAATAAGCTCCTCCCCCTATACACCCCCGGGGAGCATAATAATAAGCCCCTCCCCTCCTATACACCCCCGGGGAGCATAATAATAAGCCCCTCCCCTCCTATACACCCCCGGGGAGCATAATAATAAGCCCCTCCCCTCCTATACACCCCCGGGGAGCATAATAATAAGCCCCTCCCCTATAGATATCATCTGGTGCTATAATTTGGTGATTGTGAGACGCTGGGGGTGAGTGGTCAGTGTGTGATAGGGGAGGGATTAGATCCTCTGTCAGTATTTATTGATGTCGGAGTCCTCTGTATGGAGATCTCTATATATTAGTATTGGATGGATTAGATCCTCTGTCAGTATTTATTGATGTCGGAGTCCTCTGTATGGAGATCTCTATATATTAGTATTGGATGGATTAGATCCTCTGTCAGTATTTATTGATGTCGGAGTCCTCTGTATGGAGATCTCTATATATTAGTATTGGATGGATTAGATCCTCTGTCAGTATTTATTGATGTCGGTGTCCTCTGTATGGAGATCTCTATATATTAGTATTGGATGGATTAGATCCTCTGTCAGTATTTATTGATGTCGGTGTCCTCTGTATGGAGATCTCTATATATTAGTATTGGATGGATTAGGTCCTCTGTCAGTATTTATTGATGTCGGAGTCCTCTGTATGGAGATCTCTATATATTAGTATTGGATGGATGGATTAGATCCTCTGTCAGTATTTATTGATGTCGGTGTCCTCTGTATGGAGATCTCTATATATTAGTATTGGATGGATTAGATCCTCTGTCAGTATTTATTGATGTCGGAGTCCTCTGTATGGAGATCTCTATATATTAGTATTGGATGGATTAGATCCTCTGTCAGTATTTATTGATGTCGGTGTCCTCTGTATGGAGATCTCTATATATTAGTATTGGATGGATGGATTAGATCCTCTGTCAGTATTTATTGATGTCGGAGTCCTCTGTATGGAGATCTCTATATATTAGTATTGGATGGATGGATTAGATCCTCTGTCAGTATTTATTGATGTCGGAGTCCTCTGTATGGAGATCTCTATATATTAGTATTGGATGGATTAGATCCTCTGTCAGTATTTATTGATGTCGGTGTCCTCTGTATGGAGATCTCTATATATTAGTATTGGATGGATGGATTAGATCCTCTGTCAGTATTTATTGATGTCGGTGTCCTCTGTATGGAGATCTCTATATATTAGTATTGGATGGATTAGATCCTCTGTCAGTATTTATTGATGTCGGTGTCCTCTGTATGGAGATCTCTATATATTAGTATTGGATGGATTAGGTCCTCTGTCAGTATTTATTGATGTCGGAGTCCTCTGTATGGAGATCTCTATATATTAGTATTGGATGGATTAGATCCTCTGTCAGTATTTATTGATGTCGGAGTCCTCTGTATGGAGATCTCTATATATTAGTATTGGATGGATGGATTAGATCCTCTGTCAGTATTTATTGATGTCGGTGTCCTCTGTATGGAGATCTCTATATATTAGTATTGGATGGATTAGATCCTCTGTCAGTATTTATTGATGTCGGTGTCCTCTGTATGGAGATCTCTATATATTAGTATTGGATGGATGGATTAGATCCTCTGTCAGTATTTATTGATGTCGGTGTCCTCTGTATGGAGATCTCTATATATTAGTATTGGATGGATGGATTAGATCCTCTGTCAGTATTTATTGATGTCGGTGTCCTCTGTATGGAGATCTCTATATATTAGTATTGGATGGATGGATTAGATCCTCTGTCAGTATTTATTGATGTCGGTGTCCTCTGTATGGAGATCTCTATATATTAGTATTGGAGGGATTAGATCCTCTGTCAGTATTTATTGATGTCGGTGTCCTCTGTATGGAGATCTCTATATATTAGTATTGGATGGATTAGATCCTCTGTCAGTATTTATTGATGTCGGTGTCCTCTGTATGGAGATCTCTATATATTAGTATTGGATGGATGGATTAGATCCTCTGTCAGTATTTATTGATGTCGGTGTCCTCTGTATGGAGATCTCTATATATTAGTATTGGATGGATTAGATCCTCTGTCAGTATTTATTGATGTCGGTGTCCTCTGTATGGAGATCTCTATATATTAGTATTGGATGGATGGATTAGATCCTCTGTCAGTATTTATTGATGTCGGTGTCCTCTGTATGGAGATCTCTATATATTAGTATTGGATGGATTAGATCCTCTGTCAGTATTTATTGATGTCGGTGTCCTCTGTATGGAGATCTCTATATATTAGTATTGGATGGATGGATTAGATCCTCTGTCAGTATTTATTGATGTCGGTGTCCTCTGTATGGAGATCTCTATATATTAGTATTGGATGGATGGATTAGATCCTCTGTCAGTATTTATTGATGTCGGTGTCCTCTGTATGGAGATCTCTATATATTAGTATTGGATGGATTAGATCCTCTGTCAGTATTTATTGATGTCGGTGTCCTCTGTATGGAGATCTCTATATATTAGTATTGGAGGGATTAGATCCTCTGTCAGTATTTATTGATGTCGGTGTCCTCTGTATGGAGATCTCTATATATTAGTATTGGATGGATTAGATCCTCTGTCAGTATTTATTGATGTCGGTGTCCTCTGTATGGAGATCTCTATATATTAGTATTGGATGGATGGATTAGATCCTCTGTCAGTATTTATTGATGTCGGAGTCCTCTGTATGGAGATCTCTATATATTAGTATTGGATGGATTAGATCCTCTGTCAGTATTTATTGATGTCGGAGTCCTCTGTATGGAGATCTCTATATATTAGTATTGGATGGATGGATTAGATCCTCTGTCAGTATTTATTGATGTCGGTGTCCTCTGTATGGAGATCTCTATATATTAGTATTGGATGGATGGATTAGATCCTCTGTCAGTATTTATTGATGTCGGTGTCCTCTGTATGGAGATCTCTATATATTAGTATTGGATGGATTAGATCCTCTGTCAGTATTTATTGATGTCGGAGTCCTCTGTATGGAGATCTCTATATATTAGTATTGGATGGATTAGATCCTCTGTCAGTATTTATTGATGTCGGTGTCCTCTGTATGGAGATCTCTATATATTAGTATTGGATGGATGGATTAGATCCTCTGTCAGTATTTATTGATGTCGGTGTCCTCTGTATGGAGATCTCTATATATTAGTATTGGATGGATGGATTAGATCCTCTGTCAGTATTTATTGATGTCGGAGTCCTCTGTATGGAGATCTCTATATATTAGTATTGGATGGATTAGATCCTCTGTCAGTATTTATTGATGTCGGAGTCCTCTGTATGGAGATCTCTATATATTAGTATTGGATGGATTAGATCCTCTGTCAGTATTTATTGATGTCGGAGTCCTCTGTATGGAGATCTCTATATATTAGTATTGGATGGATTAGATCCTCTGTCAGTATTTATTGATGTCGGAGTCCTCTGTATGGAGATCTCTATATATTAGTATTGGATGGATGGATTAGATCCTCTGTCAGTATTTATTGATGTCGGAGTCCTCTGTATGGAGATCTCTATATATTAGTATTGGATGGATTAGATCCTCTGTCAGTATTTATTGATGTCGGAGTCCTCTGTATGGAGATCTCTATATATTAGTATTGGATGGATTAGATCCTCTGTCAGTATTTATTGATGTCGGAGTCCTCTGTATGGAGATCTCTATATATTAGTATTGGATGGATTAGATCCTCTGTCAGTATTTATTGATGTCGGTGTCCTCTGTATGGAGATCTCTATATATTAGTATTGGATGGATTAGATCCTCTGTCAGTATTTATTGATGTCGGTGTCCTCTGTATGGAGATCTCTATATATTAGTATTGGATGGATTAGATCCTCTGTCAGTATTTATTGATGTCGGAGTCCTCTGTATGGAGATCTCTATATATTAGTATTGGATGGATGGATTAGATCCTCTGTCAGTATTTATTGATGTCGGTGTCCTCTGTATGGAGATCTCTATATATTAGTATTGGATGGATGGATTAGATCCTCTGTCAGTATTTATTGATGTCGGTGTCCTCTGTATGGAGATCTCTATATATTAGTATTGGATGGATTAGATCCTCTGTCAGTATTTATTGATGTCGGAGTCCTCTGTATGGAGATCTCTATATATTAGTATTGGATGGATGGATTAGATCCTCTGTCAGTATTTATTGATGTCGGTGTCCTCTGTATGGAGATCTCTATATATTAGTATTGGATGGATGGATTAGATCCTCTGTCAGTATTTATTGATGTCGGAGTCCTCTGTATGGAGATCTCTATATATTAGTATTGGATGGATGGATTAGATCCTCTGTCAGTATTTATTGATGTCGGTGTCCTCTGTATGGAGATCTCTATATATTAGTATTGGATGGATTAGATCCTCTGTCAGTATTTATTGATGTCGGTGTCCTCTGTATGGAGATCTCTATATATTAGTATTGGATGGATGGATTAGATCCTCTGTCAGTATTTATTGATGTCGGTGTCCTCTGTATGGAGATCTCTATATATTAGTATTGGATGGATTAGATCCTCTGTCAGTATTTATTGATGTCGGAGTCCTCTGTATGGAGATCTCTATATATTAGTATTGGATGGATGGATTAGATCCTCTGTCAGTATTTATTGATGTCGGAGTCCTCTGTATGGAGATCTCTATATATTAGTATTGGATGGATTAGATCCTCTGTCAGTATTTATTGATGTCGGTGTCCTCTGTATGGAGATCTCTATATATTAGTATTGGATGGATGGATTAGATCCTCTGTCAGTATTTATTGATGTCGGTGTCCTCTGTATGGAGATCTCTATATATTAGTATTGGATGGATTAGATCCTCTGTCAGTATTTATTGATGTCGGAGTCCTCTGTATGGAGATCTCTATATATTAGTATTGGATGGATTAGATCCTCTGTCAGTATTTATTGATGTCGGAGTCCTCTGTATGGAGATCTCTATATATTAGTATTGGATGGATTAGATCCTCTGTCAGTATTTATTGATGTCGGTGTCCTCTGTATGGAGATCTCTATATATTAGTATTGGATGGATGGATTAGATCCTCTGTCAGTATTTATTGATGTCGGAGTCCTCTGTATGGAGATCTCTATATATTAGTATTGGATGGATGGATTAGATCCTCTGTCAGTATTTATTGATGTCGGAGTCCTCTGTATGGAGATCTCTATATATTAGTATTGGATGGATGGATTAGATCCTCTGTCAGTATTTATTGATGTCGGAGTCCTCTGTATGGAGATCTCTATATATTAGTATTGGATGGATGGATTAGATCCTCTGTCAGTATTTATTGATGTCGGTGTCCTCTGTATGGAGATCTCTATATATTAGTATTGGATGGATTAGATCCTCTGTCAGTATTTATTGATGTCGGTGTCCTCTGTATGGAGATCTCTATATATTAGTATTGGATGGATTAGATCCTCTGTCAGTATTTATTGATGTCGGAGTCCTCTGTATGGAGATCTCTATATATTAGTATTGGATGGATTAGATCCTCTGTCAGTATTTATTGATGTCGGTGTCCTCTGTATGGAGATCTCTATATATTAGTATTGGATGGATTAGATCCTCTGTCAGTATTTATTGATGTCGGTGTCCTCTGTATGGAGATCTCTATATATTAGTATTGGATGGATGGATTAGATCCTCTGTCAGTATTTATTGATGTCGGAGTCCTCTGTATGGAGATCTCTATATATTAGTATTGGATGGATGGATTAGATCCTCTGTCAGTATTTATTGATGTCGGTGTCCTCTGTATGGAGATCTCTATATATTAGTATTGGATGGATTAGATCCTCTGTCAGTATTTATTGATGTCGGAGTCCTCTGTATGGAGATCTCTATATATTAGTATTGGATGGATGGATTAGATCCTCTGTCAGTATTTATTGATGTCGGAGTCCTCTGTATGGAGATCTCTATATATTAGTATTGGATGGATGGATTAGATCCTCTGTCAGTATTTATTGATGTCGGTGTCCTCTGTATGGAGATCTCTATATATTAGTATTGGATGGATTAGATCCTCTGTCAGTATTTATTGATGTCGGTGTCCTCTGTATGGAGATCTCTATATATTAGTATTGGATGGATTAGATCCTCTGTCAGTATTTATTGATGTCGGAGTCCTCTGTATGGAGATCTCTATATATTAGTATTGGATGGATTAGATCCTCTGTCAGTATTTATTGATGTCGGTGTCCTCTGTATGGAGATCTCTATATATTAGTATTGGGATGGATTAGATCCTCTGTCAGTATTTATTGATGTCGGTGTCCTCTGTATGGAGATCTCTATATATTAGTATTGGATGGATTAGATCCTCTGTCAGTATTTATTGATGTCGGAGTCCTCTGTATGGAGATCTCTATATATTAGTATTGGATGGATTAGATCCTCTGTCAGTATTTATTGATGTCGGTGTCCTCTGTATGGAGATCTCTATATATTAGTATTGGATGGATTAGATCCTCTGTCAGTATTTATTGATGTCGGTGTCCTCTGTATGGAGATCTCTATATATTAGTATTGGATGGATTAGATCCTCTGTCAGTATTTATTGATGTCGGTGTCCTCTGTATGGAGATCTCTATATATTAGTATTGGATGGATTAGATCCTCTGTCAGTATTTATTGATGTCGGAGTCCTCTGTATGGAGATCTCTATATATTAGTATTGGATGGATGGATTAGATCCTCTGTCAGTATTTATTGATGTCGGAGTCCTCTGTATGGAGATCTCTATATATTAGTATTGGATGGATTAGATCCTCTGTCAGTATTTATTGATGTCGGAGTCCTCTGTATGGAGATCTCTATATATTAGTATTGGATGGATTAGATCCTCTGTCAGTATTTATTGATGTCGGAGTCCTCTGTATGGAGATCTCTATATATTAGTATTGGATGGATGGATTAGATCCTCTGTCAGTATTTATTGATGTCGGTGTCCTCTGTATGGAGATCTCTATATATTAGTATTGGATGGATGGATTAGATCCTCTGTCAGTATTTATTGATGTCGGTGTCCTCTGTATGGAGATCTCTATATATTAGTATTGGATGGATTAGATCCTCTGTCAGTATTTATTGATGTCGGTGTCCTCTGTATGGAGATCTCTATATATTAGTATTGGATGGATGGATTAGATCCTCTGTCAGTATTTATTGATGTCGGTGTCCTCTGTATGGAGATCTCTATATATTAGTATTGATGGATGGATTAGATCCTCTGTCAGTATTTATTGATGTCGGTGTCCTCTGTATGGAGATCTCTATATATTAGTATTGGATGGATGGATTAGATCCTCTGTCGGTATTTATTGATGTCGGTGTCCTCTGTATGGAGATCTCTATATATTAGTATTGGATGGATTAGATCCTCTGTCAGTATTTATTGATGTCGGAGTCCTCTGTATGGAGATCTCTATATATTAGTATTGGATGGATTAGATCCTCTGTCAGTATTTATTGATGTCGGTGTCCTCTGTATGGAGATCTCTATATATTAGTATTGGATGGATGGATTAGATCCTCTGTCAGTATTTATTGATGTCGGAGTCCTCTGTATGGAGATCTCTATATATTAGTATTGGATGGATGGATTAGATCCTCTGTCAGTATTTATTGATGTCGGTGTCCTCTGTATGGAGATCTCTATATATTAGTATTGGATGGATGGATTAGATCCTCTGTCAGTATTTATTGATGTCGGTGTCCTCTGTATGGAGATCTCTATATATTAGTATTGGATGGATGGATTAGATCCTCTGTCGGTATTTATTGATGTCGGAGTCCTCTGTATGGAGATCTCTATATATTAGTATTGGATGGATTAGATCCTCTGTCAGTATTTATTGATGTCGGTGTCCTCTGTATGGAGATCTCTATATATTAGTATTGGATGGATTAGATCCTCTGTCAGTATTTATTGATGTCGGTGTCCTCTGTATGGAGATCTCTATATATTAGTATTGGATGGATGGATTAGATCCTCTGTCAGTATTTATTGATGTCGGTGTCCTCTGTATGGAGATCTCTATATATTAGTATTGGATGGATGGATTAGATCCTCTGTCAGTATTTATTGATGTCGGAGTCCTCTGTATGGAGATCTCTATATATTAGTATTGGATGGATTAGATCCTCTGTCAGTATTTATTGATGTCGGTGTCCTCTGTATGGAGATCTCTATATATTAGTATTGGATGGATTAGATCCTCTGTCAGTATTTATTGATGTCGGTGTCCTCTGTATGGAGATCTCTATATATTAGTATTGGATGGATGGATTAGATCCTCTGTCAGTATTTATTGATGTCGGTGTCCTCTGTATGGAGATCTCTATATATTAGTATTGGATGGATTAGATCCTCTGTCAGTATTTATTGATGTCGGTGTCCTCTGTATGGAGATCTCTATATATTAGTATTGGATGGATGGATTAGATCCTCTGTCAGTATTTATTGATGTCGGAGTCCTCTGTATGGAGATCTCTATATATTAGTATTGGATGGATTAGATCCTCTGTCAGTATTTATTGATGTCGGTGTCCTCTGTATGGAGATCTCTATATATTAGTATTGGATGGATGGATTAGATCCTCTGTCAGTATTTATTGATGTCGGAGTCCTCTGTATGGAGATCTCTATATATTAGTATTGGATGGATGGATTAGATCCTCTGTCAGTATTTATTGATGTCGGAGTCCTCTGTATGGAGATCTCTATATATTAGTATTGGATGGATTAGATCCTCTGTCAGTATTTATTGATGTCGGTGTCCTCTGTATGGAGATCTCTATATATTAGTATTGGATGGATGGATTAGATCCTCTGTCAGTATTTATTGATGTCGGAGTCCTCTGTATGGAGATCTCTATATATTAGTATTGGATGGATTAGATCCTCTGTCAGTATTTATTGATGTCGGTGTCCTCTGTATGGAGATCTCTATATATTAGTATTGGATGGATGGATTAGATCCTCTGTCAGTATTTATTGATGTCGGAGTCCTCTGTATGGAGATCTCTATATATTAGTATTGGATGGGAGGATTAGATCCTCTGTCAGTATTTATTGATGTCGGTGTCCTCTGTATGGAGATCTCTATATATTAGTATTGGATGGATTAGATCCTCTGTCAGTATTTATTGATGTCGGAGTCCTCTGTATGGAGATCTCTATATATTAGTATTGGATGGATGGATTAGATCCTCTGTCAGTATTTATTGATGTCGGTGTCCTCTGTATGGAGATCTCTATATATTAGTATTGGATGGATGGATTAGATCCTCTGTCAGTATTTATTGATGTCGGAGTCCTCTGTATGGAGATCTCTATATATTAGTATTGGATGGATTAGATCCTCTGTCAGTATTTATTGATGTCGGTGTCCTCTGTATGGAGATCTCTATATATTAGTATTGGATGGATGGATTAGATCCTCTGTCAGTATTTATTGATGTCGGAGTCCTCTGTATGGAGATCTCTATATATTAGTATTGGATGGATTAGATCCTCTGTCAGTATTTATTGATGTCGGAGTCCTCTGTATGGAGATCTCTATATATTAGTATTGGATGGATGGATTAGATCCTCTG